>CATIWC010002811.1:72500-97500 GCA_948472305.1 Vicia faba | reverse complement strand
CCCAGACCGGCTTACTAATGGGCTGCCCTAATACATTACAAAATTTCGCTTTAGCCAATGATCTAATTAGAGGAATAATTGGAACTATTATATCAAGTTTTTTGATAACAATTTCTATTAGAAATGTATTTTGCAGCATTTGACTCCGTACCACTGAACGATTTAGTCGCACATTTGAAAAATAGCCTAACAGCTGAAATGAATGTTCGGATAATGGGTTTATATTGATCATTCTGGGTTGAGACCAAACATCAAAAAAACATTGCCATAAATGGATAAAAAAGTGTTTCCATTTATTCATCAAAAAAGGCGCATTCTTTGAAGCCAGAATGCATTTTCCTTGATATCGAACATAATGAATGTTAGGATCCTTGAAGAATGTTAAAGTATACGAAAAATCTTTAGCAAAAACTTTGACAAGATGCTCTCTTTTTGCATAAAAAAAAATTCGCTCAAAAAAAACGCTAAAAGATTTTAATCGTAAATGAGAGGATTTATTACGTAGAAAAACGAAGATAGATTCATATTCACATACATAAAAATTATAGAGGAACAAGAAGAATCTTCGATGACTTTTTGAAAAAGTAGAAATTGATTTTTTGGTAGTAATAAAACTATTCCAATTCCAAAGAAACAGCCGTAAGAAATGAAAAAAAGGGGCATCTTTCACCCAGTATCGAAGGATTTGAACTAAGATTTCCAGATGGATAGGATAGGGTATTCGTATATCTGACACATAATTCAAATATGTCAATTTATCCTCCAAAAAGGGAAAAATGGAATGAATTGATCTCAAATTTTTATAAGATTTGATGATTTCTTCCTCCTCTAAGGAAGAGCTTAATTGTAGGAAAAATGGAATTTCCACGACGATGGCAAAACCCTCTGATATTATTTGAGAATAATAATTATTCTTATACCCCCAAAATGGATTTTTGTTAGAATCATTAGCCCAAATGATTAAATGATTCTGTTGATACATTCGAGTAATTAACCGTTTTACAATTAGTAAACTATATTTCTTGTCATAACCTATATTTTCCACAAAAATGGATCTATTCAAATTATGACTATAAGCAAGTCCATAAATATACTCCCTAAAAATAAGTGGGTATAGGAAGTGCTGTTGGCGAGATCTAGCTCGTTCTAAATAGACTTTATATTCCTTCATTTTAGAAATGATATTTGGTCAAAGGATCAGAGATTCATTGGATTATCAAATGATACATAGTGCGATACAGTCAAAACAAGGTATTCTATATCTATATTCGAATTGAAATAAAAAACAAATATGAATAGATACCTAGAAAACGAGTTAAAACACATTAATGGACTATCTCCCCTCGCTTGTTCCTTCTAATTTTTCTAGGACAACAAGCTAGTTAGAAATCCTTTATTTTTTGGGGACCAATCGCTCTTTTGATTTTGGAAAAAAATATCTTTATCAATATACTCTTTCTTCTACACATTTCTTGCTACCCCATAACATAATGGGGAATAGCTAATAATTAGGACTCATAACAAAAATCCTTAATCCATTCGTGGGAAAAACTTTTTCCACAGCAAGCACTAATCCTTTTTTAACGTATAACTAGATGTGGTAATCATTCCAATAAAAAATGAAAGCTCGTTGCTTTTTCTTTCCCTAGAATTCGAGCAGCTAAGCTCTATCCCTTTATTAATTCAACCCAACGGAATTCATTTGTTCCCAGCCAACAATTCAAAGAAAAAGATTGGTCGGATCCAATATGAATGAAAAATTTTTTGAATTCACCGTTGATACGACATGCTGCTTTTTCCATTCATTCCTTTCTGGATCAGTCGTGGTCTTACAAACCCTACCGATGGTATGGATGAACCAATTAGTTCATAGAAATGTGTAAAAAATGGAGTCGCACTTAAAAGCCGAGTACTCTACCATTGAGTTAGCAACCCTAATAAAATTACAAACAAGGATCTGTATATCCAATCGCAATAAAAAAAAGATGGAATTCTATAAATAATAGAATCAAATGTTACATATTACATTATATTACAATACAATGAAAAAAAGAAAAAATGAGAATCAAAAATGATAGACGACTTGTTTAGTACAGTACTGTAGTTATTTGTCTATTAATATAGTTTTAAATTAGTATTATTTTTTTCATATTTCTATTTCAAGAAAAAAAACTTCTTGTTTGTATCAAACAAAATCAAAATACAATGAATCCACCATTTGATGAAGTAAAAAACCTATGTGACATGAGTCAATCCATCCATTGATTCACGATCAGATTATATTTGTTTGATACACTGTTGTCAATATTAGTGTTGAAAAAAAGAATACAATCGAGAAAACAAATAAAAAAATATTTCTATTCTCATTTTTAAATAGAAAATATTTCTATTTTAATTCATTCTATTCCAAATCAAAAAAGAAGAATGAACTAGAAAAAAAATAGATCAATCCGAAAGATCTATAGGATTCATTCTAGATACAACAAGTATTTTTGTATTGTGTATTGTATTCGGCTCAATCCTTTTAGTAAAAGATTGGGCCGAGTTTAATGGAAATTAATAGAACGAATGATTATTACTGGATTACAAAGTATCCATTGCTGGGAATTCAAATTTGATTTCCTTCCAGACTTCACAAGCAGCAGCTAATTCAGGACTCCATTTGCAAGCTTCACGGATAATTGCATTACCCTCGCGAGCAAGATCACGTCCCTCATTCCGAGCTTGTACACATGCTTCCAGAGCTACTCGATTCGCTACGGCACCAGGTGCATTTCCCCAAGGGTGTCCTAAAGTTCCTCCACCGAATTGGAGTACAGAATCATCTCCAAATATCTCGGTCAGAGCAGGCATATGCCAAACGTGAATACCCCCTGAAGCAACAGGGATAACACCTGGTAAAGAAACCCAATCCTGAGTGAAATAAATACCGCGACTTCTATCTTTTTCAATATAATCATCACGTAGTAAATCAACAAAACCTAACGTAATCTCCCTCTCTCCTTCAAGTTTACCTACTACAGTACCAGCGTGAATATGATCTCCACCAGACATACGTAAGGCTTTAGCTAATACACGAAAGTGCATACCATGATTTTTTTGTCTATCGATAACTGCATGCATAGCACGGTGGATATGAAGAAGTAGACCATTATCGCGGCAATAGTGAGACAGGGTAGTATTTGCAGTGAATCCACCTGTTAAGTAGTCATGCATTACGATAGGAACGCCCAATTCTCTAGCAAATACAGCTCTTTTTAGCATTTCTTCACATGTACCCGCAGTAGCATTCAAATAATGTCCTTTGATTTCACCTGTTTCGGCCTGTGATTTATAAATTGCTTCGGCACAAAATAAGAAACGGTCTCTCCAACGCATAAATGGTTGGGAGTTCACATTTTCATCATCTTTGGTAAAATCAAGTCCCCCGCGGAGACATTCATAAACTGCTCTACCATAATTCTTAGCGGATAAACCCAATTTTGGTTTAATAGTACATCCCAATAGGGGACGTCCATACTTGTTCAATTTATCTCTCTCAACTTGGATTCCGTGAGGAGGACCTTGGAAAGTTTTAACATAAGCATTAGGGATTCGCAAATCTTCCAGACGTAGAGCGCGTAAAGCCTTGAACCCAAATACATTACCTACAATGGAGGTAAACATGTTAGTAACAGAACCTTCTTCAAAAAGGTCTAAGGGATAAGCTACATAAGCAATAAATTGATTATCTTCTCCAGGAACAGGCTCTATCTCGTAGCAGCGTCCTTTATAACGATCAAGGCTGGTAAGTCCATCGGTCCACACAGTTGTCCATGTACCAGTGGAAGATTCTGCAGCTACCGCTGCACCTGCTTCTTCAGCCGGAACTCCTGGTTGAGGAGTTACTCGGAATGCTGCCAAGATATCAGTATCTTTGGTTTGATATTCAGGAGTATAATAAGTCAATTTATAATCTTTAACACCAGCTTGGAACCCAACCTTTGCTTTAGTTTCTGTTTGTGGTGACATAAATCCCCCCCCTACAACGCATGAATTAAGAATTATAGCAAGAACAAGGTCTACTCGACATAACTTAGGAGTTAAGAAAACCTTTTTACAAATGATCCATCAACTAATATTATCAATTAATCCGAATGGGTCATTGTTCAATTTTACCATGATATTTGATTTGGCAAATACATCATTATTCTATACTGTTTCATATGTATGGCGCAACCCAACCGTTTTTTTTTGAGTCTCTTATTTTTTTTTTTTTGAATTTTGGAATCTCATTTTCTAATCTAAATAATAAAAAATATACTCTTGACCTTGACAGTGATATATGTTGTATATGTAAATCCTAGATGTCAAAATCGGCAGAATTTGCCCAATAAAAAGAAAAATTGGTAAAAAGAATCTGCATAGTATAAATCCTATGCTGAGGAAAGAAAAAAGAAGGACCAATGAGATAGAAAAACGGAATCATAAACAAACAAAGTTCAGGTTCGAATTACATAGATAATATAGATAGTATTGTCTATAATCTAGAATGATAAACAAATGAAAGACTTTCAAAAGATTTCATCCAATTAAAATTTTCATAATGACTGGGTTGACCTTGAAAATTCACTCATTGAAATTTAAAAACAATTGAATTGGTTGGATGGTACCAAGAAAATCGATTATTAACTTACATTTATTCTTTTATATATTATTAAATATTAAGAAAATTAAGAATATTAACCGATCAACTTGCTTTGTTATCAAACAGTTTTTTCTTAATTTCAATTTTTTTTTTTCAAAAAAATGGATATTTTTTAATATGACAATAACTCCTCCTCCTTCTGATACTGAGGTTTCTGCACTTGAAAAAAAAAATCTGGGGCGTATCACGCAAATAATCGGTCCGGTACTCGATGTAGTTTTTCCACCAGGGAAGATGCCTTATATTTACAACGCTCTGATAGTTCAAGGTCGAGATACGGTTGGCCAACAAATTAACGTAACGTGTGAAGTACAGCAATTATTAGGAAATAATAGAATTAGAGCTGTAGCTATGAGTGCTACAGATGGTCTAAATAGAGGAATGGAAGTGATTGACACGGGAGTTGCTCTAAGTGTTCCAGTCGGTGGAGCAACCCTAGGTCGAATTTTCAACGTGCTTGGAGAGCCTATTGATAATTTGGGTCCTGTAGATACTCGCACAACATCTCCTATTCATAGATCTGCGCCTGCCTTTATACAGTTAGATACACAATTATCCATTTTGAAACAGGAATTAAAGTAGTCGATCTTTTAGCTCCTTATCGCCGTGGCGGAAAAATAGGACTTTTCGGTGGAGCTGGGGTAGGTAAAACAGTTCTCATTATGGAATTGATCAATAACATTGCCAAAGCTCATGGAGGTGTATCCGTATTTGGCGGAGTAGGTGAGCGTACTCGTGAGGGAAATGATCTTTATATGGAAATGAAAGAATCCGGAGTAATTAATGAAAAAAATATTGCGGAATCAAAAGTAGCTCTAGTCTACGGTCAAATGAATGAACCGCCCGGAGCTCGTATGAGAGTTGGTTTAACTGCCCTAACTATGGCAGAATATTTCCGAGATGTCAATGAGCAGGACGTCCTTCTATTTATCGACAATATCTTCCGTTTTGTCCAAGCCGGATCCGAAGTATCCGCCTTATTGGGCCGAATGCCTTCCGCTGTGGGTTATCAACCCACCCTGGGTACTGAAATGGGTACTTTACAAGAAAGAATTACTTCTACCAAAGAAGGGTCTATAACTTCTATTCAAGCAGTTTATGTACCTGCAGACGATTTGACTGATCCTGCTCCTGCCACGACATTTGCACATTTGGATGCAACTACTGTACTATCAAGAGGATTAGCTGCCAAAGGTATCTATCCAGCAGTAGATCCTTTAGATTCAACGTCAACCATGCTCCAACCTCGCATCGTCGGTGAAGAACATTATGAAACTGCGCAAAGAGTGAAACAAACGTTACAACGTTACAAAGAACTTCAGGACATTATAGCTATTCTTGGGTTGGACGAATTATCCGAAGAGGATCGCTTAACCGTAGCAAGAGCACGAAAAATTGAACGTTTCTTATCACAACCTTTTTTCGTAGCAGAAGTATTTACCGGTTCCCCAGGGAAATATGTTGGTCTAGCAGAAACAATTCGAGGATTTAAATTGATTCTTTCTGGAGAATTAGATAGTCTTCCTGAACAAGCCTTTTATTTGGTGGGTAATATCGATGAAGCTACTGCGAAGGCTACGAACTTAACTTAGAAATGGAGAACAAATTCAAGAAATGACTTTAAATCTTTGTGTACTGACCCCCAATCGAATTGTTTGGGATTCAGAAGTGAAAGAAATTATTTTATCTACTAATAGTGGACAAATTGGGGTATTAAAAAATCATGCGCCTATTGCCACATCTTTAGATATAGGTATTTTGAGAATACGCCTTAACGACCGATGGTTAACGATGGCTCTGATGGGCGGTTTTGCTAGAATAGGCAATAATGAGATCACTATTTTAGTAAATGATGCAGAAAGGGGTAGTGACATTAATCCACAAGAAGCACAACAAACTCTTCAAATAGCAGAAGCTAACTTGAATAAGGCTGAAGGCAAGAGACAAACAATTGAAGCAAATCTAGCTCTCCGGCGAGCTAGGACACGAGTAGAGGCTATCAATATGATCTCATAACAAGTTGGTGCAGCCAAAAAATAGAAAAAAGATAGAAAATTACAATAAAACAATGGTGAGTAGAAAAACTTATTAGATACCGGAATTAATGGTATCTAATAAGTTCTACCAATACCTTACCTACTATTGGATTTGAACCAATGACTCCTGCCGTATGAAAGCAATACTCTAACCACTGAGTTAAGTAGGTCATTTATCATCCTAAATAAAAAAAGTAGCTGTCTATCAGATCAATGGATTATAAATTATAAATGTTATATTACTTATAAACAATACAAACGCAATATAAATCAAAGAGATTGGATCATGTCATATTTATCTTGACAAGAATTTATTTATCGAATATGATCAAATATGTATCCAAAGCACATGGCTTTAGCTCAGTTAGGTAGAGCACCTCGTTTACACATGCCGCAATGTTTTTTCCATAGGAGTCCATCATGTAATTAAAAGAGTTGATCTTAATTGATAAATCGATGTCTTACTCCCGGAACAAAATAAGAGAACAATAGCCTGACAAAGGATTTAGACGTCAAATGGAATCCATAATGGATTTGAGATATTGATACGGTGAATACTTAATCTATTCAATGCTAGGCAATGAGTCTAGGGACCTCAAAAAAAAATCTCTTTTCTTCCTATCTTATGAACTTTAAGGTGTATGAAGTTTCATTTCCTATTTGATATTTTTATTGAAGTAGGTTGATAGAGAGTCCATTTAACTTAAGTTGATCCAGGCCAGAAGCAGACCTACGTCAGGATAACCTTCTTCTTTGAAAAACTTTGGTAGTGCTCTTAGATTTTGATCTAAATAAGAAATCAGAGCACAGGGAGTCATTTCCTTTTTCTTTGTGTAAAGAAAAAAGATGGTAGACTAATTGATATTTCTATCAGTTAATGAAAAAGCCCAATGCAAAAAAAATGCACGTTGGGTCTTTCAAACTAATTCAAATCATTTTGATAATAATAAATAATAGTTTGATGTGTTTTACCGAGAAGGTCTACGGTTCGAGTCCGTATAGCCCTAATATTTACTACCGATACTACTCAGATTTAGATTTCTTATCTAATATCTGTCATTACAAATATATATGTACTAATACTATATGTACTAGATTAGTACTATATTGAATACTCCATACTAGTAATACTACTAGTATAAATAATACTTTCAATACTTTTTGTAATAGAAAGAATGAATAAAGTAATTTCTATTCGAATAGATTAATAGTGGATAGAATAATATGAGTATTAGTATACTCAGATAATAATCTCAATTTTTATTAGAAAAAATGTAAACTAAGAAAATACAAAGCATTTCTATTTAGATTCTATTAATGAATCTAAGAATTTGAAATTTCAATTCAAATCGACTCAGAATTAAGATGAATCCAGTATATTTTCCCCATTCCTAGGAGGACATTTATGTTTTTGCTTTATGAATATGAATTTTTTGGACATTCTAATAATATCGATCTTTATTCCTATTTTGGCATTTCTAATTTCTGGAATTTTAGCTCCAATTAGGAAAGGGCCAGAAAAAACTTTCTAGTTATGAATCCGGAATAGAAACCGATGGGCGATGCTTGGTTACAATTTCAAATCCGTTATTATATGTTTGCTCTAGTTTTTGTTGTTTTTGATGTTGAAACAGTCTTTCTTTACCCGTGGGCAATGAGTTTTGATGTATTGGGGGTATCCGTATTTATAGAAGCTTTCATCTTCGTGCTTATCCTAATTGTTGGTTTAGTTTATGCATGGCGAAAGGGAGCATTAGAATGGTCTTAATTCTTGAATATTTTAGACAATTAAACAAAACATTGAGACAGTTATGAATTCCATTGAGTTTCCCTTACTTGATCAAAAAACCAAAATTCAGTTATTTCTACTACATTAAATGATCTTTCAAATTGGTCAAGACTATCTAGTTTATTGGCCGCTTCTCTATGGTACTAGTTGTTGCTTCATTGAATTTGCTTCATTATAGGATCGCGATTTGAACTTTGATCGTTATGGACTGGTACCACGCTCTAGTCCTAGGCAGGCAGACCTCATTTAACAGCGGGCACCGTAACTATGAAAATGGCTCCTTCTTTAGTTCGATTATATGAGCAAATGCCCGAACCAAAATATGTTATTGCTATGGGAGCCTGTACAATTACAGGAGGTATGTTCAGTACCGATTCTTATAGTACTGTTCGGGCGTGGATAAGCTAATTCCTGTGGATGTATATTTGCCGGGCTGTCCACCTAAACCGGAAGCCGTTATAGATGCTATAACAAAACTTCGTAAGAAAATATCTCGAGAAATCTATGAAGATCAATTTAGTTATCAACGAGAGAAATAGGTGTTTTACTACCAACCACAAATTTTATGTTGGACGCGGTACTCATACCGGCAATTATAATCAAGGATTATTCTATCAACCATCATTCTATTTCAGAGATAACCTCTGACACATTTTTGAAATATAAAAAAGTTTCAGTATCCTCCGACGAACGAAAAAGTGAATTAAACAGGATCCTTTTGTACAAAATACAATAAGAAATAGCAAGCAAGTCAATCTTCAAAATTTCATTGTAATGTAAATAAATGGTAAATACTTATACCAATCTTTATAAAAAACTCGGGAGAAGTAAAAAAATGCAAGGTAATTTGTCTGCTTGGCTAGTCAAACACGAATAGTTCATAGATCTTTAGGTTTTGATTATCAAGGAATAGAGACTTTACAAATAAAGCCCGAGGATTGGCATCGATTGCTGTTATTTTATATGTATATGGTTACAATTATCTACGTTCCCAATGTGCCTATGATGTAGCACCAGGAGGACTATTAGCGAGTGTCTATCATCTTACGAGAATAGAGTATAGTCTAGATCAACCCGAAGAGGTATGCATAAAAGTATTTACCCAAGGCAAAATCCGAGAATTCCTTCTATTTTCTGGTTTGGAAAAGTGCAGATTTTCAAGAAAGGGAATCTTATGATTGTTAGGAATCTATTATGATAATCATCCGCGTCTGAAACGTATTTTAATGCCCGAAAGTTGGATAGGATGGCCTTTGCGTAAAGATTATATCGCCCCCAATTTTTATGAAATACAAGATGCTCACTAAATGATAAAAATCAGAAAGTAATCTGAACTTCGACAACCCCAGATATTAAAGAAATATTGTATGTACATTTTCTTTTTCTTATAGATTAGACAGAATAATAGAGGTTTCATTCCTAATCTTATTCTAGATTAGGATGGTATAAATAAGAAAATTGAGAAATAAAAAAGACAATAATATAGGGATTAATTGAGATTCCAAAATTGGATGGAGCTATACTTATTTAGGACGAGCCAATAGGATGAACTGAAAAAGTTCTGCATCATTAACTATGTAAGTGCACATCAGCATCAATTCATACCTTTTTTATTTTCATTATAGATATTTTTATTTTCATTATATATATGATATTTACAACTTTAGAGCATATATTAACTCATATATCGTTTTCCGTGATATCAATTGTTATTTCAATTCATTTGATAACCTTATTAGGCAATGAAATCGTAGGATTATATGATTTGTCCAAAAAAGCCATGATAATAAGTTTTTTCTGTGTAACGGGATTGTTAATTACTCGTTGGTTTTTTTCGGACATTTACCATTTAGTGATTTATATGAATCCCTAATCTTTCTTTCATGGGGTTTTTCAATTTTTCATATGGTTCCTTTTTTAAAAAGGAGAAAAACCTTTTAAGTACAATAATTGCACCAAGTGTTATTTTTACCCAAGGCTTTGCGACTTCGGGTCTTTTAACCAAAATGCATCAATCCGTAATATTAGTACCCGCTCTACAATCCCATTGGCTAATGATGCACGTAAGTATGATGATACTGGGCTATGCAGCTCTTTTATGTGGATCATTATTATCAGTGGCTTATTTAGTCATTACGTTTCAAGAAGTCATCCAAATTCTTGCTTTTACCATGAATTTGGATTCTTTAAAAAAATCAGTTGATTTTGTTGAAATCAAATACATGAATAGGAATGAAAGAAACAATGTTTTACGAAAAACTTCTTTTTCTTCTTCTATAAATTATTACAGGTCTCAATTTATTCAACAATTGGATCGTTGGGGTTATCGTATTATTAGTCTGGGTTTTCTCTTTTTAACGATAGGTATTCTTTCAGGAGCAGTATGGGCTAACGAGGCATGGGGTTCCTATTGGAATTGGGATCCAAAGGAAACTTGGGCCTTTATTACTTGGACCATATTCGCGATTTATTTACATACTAGAAAAAATAAAAAATTAGAAGGTGTAAATTCTTCAATAGTGGCCTCTATAGGATTTCTTATAATTTGGATATGTTATTTGGGGATCAATCTATTAGGAATAGGACTACATAGTTATGGTTCATTTACATCTAATTGACTAAAAATGAGTAAAGAACCTGAGAAAGAAAAATATGGAAAGCATATAAATATATACGTTCCATAAATCGTTGAGAACCCTTTCAATCAAGTAATGTAATGATTCAAGGGGTTCTCACAAACAACAAACATATTCGATTATCATTTCAAATTTTGAAGTGAATCTAACGGAAAAATCTTTTTTTTATCTTTTTGATTCATTTATTCACAAAAATCATCCATCAAAAATTAGATAGAATAGCTTCAACCTTGTCAACCGAAAATGAGAAAATGAAATCTGGATAAATACCAATACCTATTATGGGTATAAGAATTGAAATCGAAATAAATAATTCTCTGGGCCCTGAATCAAAAAAAGAAGAGTTTGGTGTATTAAAAAATTTGTATCCATAGAACATCTGCCGTAAGATAGATAATAAATAAATAGGAGTTAATATAATTCCAATTGCTGTTACAAAAGTAATTAGTATTTTCATCATGAAAAGATATTTTTGACTAGTAATTATTCCAAAAAAAACTATCAATTCTGCAACAAAACCGCTCATGCCAGGCAATGCAAGAGAAGCCATTGATAAGATAGTGAAAATAGTGAATATTTTTGGCATTGGGATAGCCATTCCGCCCATTTCGTCAAGATAAAGAAGACGCAGTCTATCATAACTAGTTCCTGCCAAGAAAAAAAGGGCAGCGCCAATAAATCCATGAGATATTATTTGTAAAATGGCCCCGTTGAGACCAGTATCACTTATAGAATTTATTCCTATAATTATAAAACCCATATGAGATACCGAAGAATAAGCTATTCTTTTTTTTAAATTACGTTGACCAAAAGATGTTGAAGCGGCATAGATTATTTGAATAGAACCTAATATCATTAACCAGGGGCAAAATATGGAATGAGCGTGGGAAAAAAATTCCATATTAATTCGAACCAACCCATACGCTCCCATTTTTAATAAGATTCCGGCTAAAAGCATACAAGTGCTGTAATGTGCCTCTCCGTGGGTATCTGGTAACCATGTATGTAAGGGTATAATCGGCGATTTGACAGCAAAAGCAATAAGAAATGCCGTATATAATATTATTTCTAGTGCCACGGGATACGATTGATTAATTAATGTTTCAAAATTTAATGTTGGTTCATTAGAGCCATATAAACCGATACCCAGAATTCCCATTAATAAAAAAATAGAAGCTCCTCCAGTGTACAAAATAAACTTTGTAGCTGAATACAAACGTTTCTTTCCCCCCCACATGGATAAAAGTAGATAAACGGGAATTAATTCCAATTCCCACATGATGAAAAAAAGTAAAATGTCTCGAGAAGAAAATGGTCCGATTTGACCGCTATACATTGCTAACATCAGGAAATAGAATAATTGGTATTCTCGAGTAACCGGCTGAGCCGCTAAAGTGGCTAAAGTAGTTATAAATCCCGTCAGTAAAATAGGTCCTATAGAGAGTCCATCTATTCCTAATCTCCAGTAAAAATCAAAAAAATTGATCCATTTAGAATTCTCCGTCAGTTGAATTAGTGGATCATCCAATTGGAAATGATAACAAAATGCATAGGTTGTTAGAAGGAGATCGATTAAGCATATACAAATGCTATACCACCTAATTACCTTATTTCCCCTATGAGGAAATAAGAAAATGAAGGAACCTGCGGCTATTGGGAAAACAACAACTATTGTTAACCAAGGAAAATCATTCGTGATAAAAATAAGATACACTTGGGCCAGAAAAGCCCGTGCTCAAAATCAAATAGAAAATTTTTTTCTATTTGATTTTGAGCACGAGTTTTTGCCAGTAAAAAACGTATTCGTGTGGTGTTTTTTGAAACGTATCAATAAGCTAGACCCATACTTCGAGTTGTTTCATGCCATAAATAAACTCGAATACTTAAGAAATCTGTCGGACAAGCGGACTCACACCTCTTACAACCAACACAGTCCTCTGTTCTTGGGGCAGAAGCTATTTGCTTAGCTTTACATCCATCCCAAGGTATCATTTCTAATACATCTGTGGGACAGGCTCGGACACATTGAGTACATCCTATACATGTATCATAAATCTTTACTGAATGTGACATTATATCTATAGTAATTTTTGATGTTCAAAAATGAAAATTATCGATCTAGTAAACTCGTAAATGAATCGTATATTTATATACCAGATGAATCAATGATTTGTGATAATATTGTTAACTGTTAATAAAAAAGGCGTCTAGATAAATTTAGAAGAGGAAATAGAAGAGGACCAGGATACTTTGATTTCTTATGATTTAGGGAATGCAAACATGATATGATCATAAGTTGTGTCGAATAAATACTAAAATGAATTGATTAATATTACACTATTTGAAATTCTACTTTGTTTCTTTTTTATTAATTATGATATGATTCATGCTATTTATTCAACAAATTCGATTGATTGATACGGGTTGATTTTCTGTTACGAGCAATTGAGGAAACAATAGCCAGTCCGATAGCCGCTTCAGCGGCTGCAATAGCTATAACAAAAATTGAAAAAATATTTCCTTTTAATTGGCGATTATCAAAAAAATCAGAAAAAGTGACTAGATTTATATTCACTGCATTCAATATAAGTTCAAGACACATAAGGGCTCTAACCATATTTCGGCTCGTGATCAATCCATAGATACCAATAGAAAATAAATAGGCACTCAAAACAAGTACATGTTCGAGCATCATTGACCAACTCCTTATCAATTTTGATTCATTTCAATATGAACAACAATTCAACAGATTCAATTGACTAAAGAATATAACAAGTCTGCAACAAAAGAATATATTGGCAATAAAAAAAAAGAATTTCTACCTAAAAACTCTTTCACTTCACATTGAAAAAAAAAAAATACATATATATATATAGTCTTGATTTATATTAGTAGTTCTCTAAAGATTTCTTACTGGCGAGCTACGACAATTGCACCTATCAAAGAAACTAAAAGAATTATTGAAATTAGTTCAAATGGAAGAAAAAAATCTGTTGATAAATGAATTCCAATTTGTTGACTAGTACTTATCAAATCTTGTTCAATAATCTGATTTGGTCTTGTAGTCCAAATAATTCCGTACCATGATGTATCTGAAATAATAGTTATTAGTGAAACAAAAATACTTGTACAAACTATCAAAGTAATTCCATCCCCTATGGTCCAAAGATGAAAATCTTGGTAATATTCGGAACTATTCATGAACATCACAGCAAATATGATTAAAATGTTAATAGCTCCCACGTAAATAAGTAGCTGTGATGCAGCTACAAAATGCGAGTTTGCTAAAATATATAAGAAAGAGATACAAACAAGAACCAGTCCCAACGAAAAAGCAGAAAAAATGGGGTTGGTAAGTAATACTACTCCTAAACTTCCTAATATAAGACCCGATCCCAGAAAGACTAAAAGAAAATCGTGCAGCGTTTCAGGCAAATCCATTATATGTAAAAAAAAAAAAGACAAAGAAATCGAAATTTCATGACCTTATTGATATGACCAGGAAAAAATTGTTATATACTTAAATTTTTCTTTGCATTGAAAAAACCTAAGTAGTTTAAATTGATATAGTTACGGTTATATAATCAATGTCATTCCACTTAAACTACTCTTTATACGAAAGAGTAGTTTGAAACGATATTAAAACTAAAGTATAAAGGTAGATAGAACATATATAACCATTTGAACTAGTCTTTAAATTAAAGAATATTTCAAATTTCGATAATATATTTCTCTATTCTATTTAAGAATATATTTCTCTAATAATTAGAGAATATTTCTAATCCAATATCGATTATATGATTCATTTTTTATACAATTTTTGAAAATATTTTATTTCGATTATTCTATATATTCTATATATATTCTATATATATATAGAAATCTATATATATATAGAATATTCTTTTTTTTTTTAGAATTGTATTTTATTAAATTATAAAAAATTGTCTTTTTTTATTTGATTTGAATTGTTCGAATTGTATAATCATCAATTATTGACATTGGTAAACGGCCCAAAGCAATTTGATTATAATTCAATTCATGACGATCATAAGTTGAAAGTTCATATTCTTCAGTCATTGATAAACAATTTGTTGGACAATACTCAATACAGTTACCACAAAAAATACAGATTCCGAAATCAATACTGTAATTTAGCAATCGTTTCTTTCTAATATCCGTTTCCATTTTCCAATCAACAACGGGTAAATCTATAGGACATACACGAACACATACTTCACAAGCAATGCATTTATCAAATTCAAAATGGATTCGACCGCGGAAACGTTCTGATGTGATTAATTTTTCATAAGGATATTGAATAGTTACAGGTAAACGATTTGCGTGAGATAAGATAATCATGAAACTTTGACCAATGTACCTTGCAGCTCGGACTGTTTGTTGACCATAATTCATGAACCCAGTTACCATAAGGAACATATCGTAAATATCTATGAATAGTTTTGTTTTATTTCTTTCTCTTATTTGAGACAAGTAATGAATATAGAAGATCCATCTTTTACAGCGAAAACAATTGAGACGAAGTTGTTAATAATAGATTACCGAGAGAAATAGGTAAAAGAAATTTCCATCCAAGATTTAATAATTGATCCATTCTTAGCCTAGGCAAAGACCATCTTGTTATGATAGAAACAAATAAGAAAAAATAGCTTTTAGCTAATGTAATAAAGAGATCAATTGTAGTTCCAAAAACTCCGTATGTTTTATTTATTTCAAAAAATTCAGAAACAAATATGTACGGAATAGAGATATTTGAACCGCCCAAGTAAAGAACTGTTACAAATAATGAAGAAATTAAAAGGTTTAAATAGGAAGCAACGTAAAATAAACCAAATCTAATACCTGAGTATTCTGTTTGATAACCAGCTACTAATTCTTCTTCTGCTTCTGGTAAATCAAAAGGTAATCTTTCACATTCTGCTAGCGAAGAAATTAGAAAAACGATGAAACCCATAGGTTGACGCCACAAATTCCAACCCCAAAAACCATATTTTGCTTGCGCATCAACTATATCAACTGTACTTAAACTGTTAGATAATCCTAGTCGGTGATAACATTACTGTTCCCATCTCTATTACAGAACCGTACATGAAATTTTCACCTCATACGGCTCCTGGAAAGCCTTAAGTAAATCTAAGGACCGGGTCAATTATTTCTCTCTTGCTATATCCCTAAGATATAGAAGATGAAAATAGATCGAACGGTTCTGAATTAGACCAATTCAATTCTGTCTGTTCTAGAAATAACGAAATAAGAAAGAGAAATATAGTTTAATAAAAGATCCAATGTAAGGCACTTCTGAATTGATTCATCCCTCAAAAATAAAAATTTGTTGAGTAATAACTGAATTCTTCAATAAAATACTCTTTTATAATTCTCAATAGCCCTCATGATTTTGAATTACGAAAAAGAATTAAACATTCGTTTCTTAATTATGATTTGATCTCCATGAATATGGATATGGATATAAGAAATCAAAAACGAAAAATAGATTTCTCTTTCGTTTTTGATTTCTTATGTTTTTTTTTTCGTTCCTATTCTTCTTTTTTGTGCTATGAAAAAGGGACTTAAAAAATTTTAAAGGATTTTTTCGTTCCTGATAGTCATTTATTTAATGAGTGGATGGAAGCATACTCTGGATCGGAGTTGTGGGGAGTACTGCTTTATTTTTTCTACCAACTTAAAGCCCCAATTAGTATTCTTTTTATATTCTGCGTAAATTGTCTTTTGGATAATTTACAAAATCTGTGTTACTAATCCTTTGTGTATCTTGGTGTTTCTAACCATCCACTCTTTTTTATTAATCCCCCTTATTTATTTTAATATATCTATGAGAATTCATAAAAATGGTAACTAAAACTCAATAAGGTTGGTCTTTAGAGCCCGCTTCAAAACAGGATGACAAATTATCCAATCTTGGGTTAAATGGCCTCTTCTGTTTATAATTTTATTTCATTCTTATACATAGAAAATGAGACTCAATATTTTTACTGCCATTAAAAATCATCATACTATCTATTAACTAGAAGTAAGAAAGTATTCTGAAATTCTATTCAATATAAGCTGTTTTATTTCACTCATATAACTATCTAATTTAGTTCTTCAATCGGAGAAAAATAAAGATAATGAAGGTTTCTATTCAATTGATTCGCCTCCTTTCCTATATAGTACTATAAAGAGAGGAGCATAGCAATAGCATCGAATAACTTTTTTGGTTTCAACGAATCGCACGTAGAGATATTGATAAGACACATAGAGTTAATGGTATTTCATAACTAATCGATTGAGCAGCAGCTCGTAGACCACCCAAAAAGGAATATTTATTATTTGAGCCATATCCTGACATAAGAAGTCCAATGGGAGCAATACTCGAAATAGCAATCCATAAAAAAACACCTATCTTGAAATCAGATAAAACAAAGTTATAGCCAAAGGGAATTACTGAATAACTTATTAGAATTGATATTATTGATATGGATGGTCCAATACTGAATAAACGAATATCTCCCCTAGATGGAATAAGATTCTCTTTGAATAGTAGTTTTGTTCCGTCTGCTAGAGCTTGAAGAATTCCAAAAGGACCAGCGTATTCAGGTCCAATACGCTGTTGTACCCCTGCTGATATTTCTCTTTCTAACCATACAATTGCTAGTACACTTATTGTGATTCCCAAGATAAGAATCAAAATTGGTACAAGTATCCATAGAATTCCATAGACCTCTTTGAAAGATTCCAATCCGGAAAAGGAGTTTATATCTTGGACTTCCGTTGTATCAATTCTCATTTCAACGATCAACTTCTCCCATAATGATATCTATGCTACCTAGTATTGTCATAATATCAGCCAATTTCATTCTTTTAACTAATTGAGGAAGAATTTGCAAATTGATAAAACCAGGTGGACGAATTTTCCATCTCCAAGGAAAACCATTCTGATCTCCTATTAGAAAAATTCCTAATTCTCCCTTGGGGGCCTCAACTCTCACATAAAGTTCTTGTTTCGGCAATTCAAAAGTAGGAGACGATTTTTTACCAATGAATCGATATTCAAAATCATTCCATTCTGGCTCCTTTTCTCTATCAAAGCAGCGGATTTCAAAATTTTCATAAGGCCCCCCTGGAATTCCTTCCAAAGCCTGTTGAATTATTTTTATGGATTCCACCATTTCACCAATTCGAACTAAATAACGAGCTAATGAATCTCCTTCTTTTTGCCATTGAACTTCCCAATCCAATTCCTCGTAACACTCATAATTATCAACTTCACGTAGATCCCATTGTATTCCGGAAGCCCGAAGCATCGGTCCTGATAACCCCCAATTTATAACTTCCTCTCTACCAACAAAACCTACTCCTTCAACCCGTTCTAAAAAAATTGGATTTCGCGTAATAAGTTTTTGATATTCAATAACCCTTGTTAAAAAATAATTGCAGAAATCAAAACATTTATCTATCCAACCATAAGGTAGATCAGCGGCTACCCCCCCAATACGAAAAAAATTATGCATCATTCTCATACCTGTCGCAGCTTCGAATAGATCATATATTAATTCTCTTTCTCTAAAAATATAGAAAAAAGGGGTTTGTGCACCAATATCTGCCATAAAAGGTCCCAACCATAGTAGATGAGAAGCTATACGACTTAACTCCAACATAATTACTCGTATATAGCTGGCTCTTTTAGGTACTTGAATATTTCCCAATTGTTCCGGCCCGTTTACAGTTATTGCTTCTGTGAACATAGTCGCTAAATAATCCCAACGTGTTACATAAGGCAGATATTGTATAATTGTTCGGTTTTCCGCTATTTTTTCCATACCTCTGTGTAAATAACCCAATATTGGTTCACAATCAATAACATCTTCACCATCCAGAGTAACAATAAGTCGAAGAACACCATGCATCGATGGGTGTTGAGGCCCCATATTTACTATCATGAGGTCTTTTCTTGTAGCTGGGATATTCATAGGTTTTTCCTCGATTCATTCTTCCATGAATCGTTCAAAAAAAAAAGTTCATCAAAATTCAGTATCTAATAAATCGAATAATTGAAAATGATTCTTTAAATTACCTAATTTGTGAATCCCGAATACCCAACCGATTTATTAAATTTTGATAACGTATTTTGTTTTTCTTTGACAAATACGACAATAGTCGTTTCCGTTTTCCCAGAATTATACGTAAACCTCCTTGAGATAAATCGTCTTTTGGGTGTAATTTAAAATGTGAAGTAAGTCTTTGTATTTTATTAGTGAAGTTGAATACTTGAAATTCAACCGATCCCGGGTTTTCTTCTTCTTTTTTTTTTTGTGAAATAACAGGTATAAATGAATTTTTTATCATAAAATGAAAGCTTTTCTTTCCCCCTCCTTTTTGGTAGATATTTTTATTGATCAGTAATAGTAATGACACTCATTTTGAATTTTTTATATCAAATTTTACCTTAATTTATTTAACAATTTTCACAATTCTGAATTTTTTTTTTTCAAATTCCTTATTAAGGAATGTAATTCAAATAGAGAATAAATACTATATTTATGTATTCAAAAAATAAAAAATTCTATTGTCTTGTATTTAAAAAATAAAAAAAAAAAAGACAATTTTGATTTATTCATTTTTCTATTGATTTATTTCTATCTAATGGAGACATCATTGAAGTCGTATCAATCCCACAATGCGTGTGCGCGTTTATTTTATTTATTGCAATTATCAATTATATGTGAACATATATATATATATATAAATAAATATTTATTTATATATATATATATATGTTCACATATCAGATATCAGATAGATATCTGAAATATTATGATAATGATAAATAGAACAAAAATCTAGATTTTCAATCGAGGATACATATGTATTCTTAATATACTGAAACGGCTTCCATTATGTGTATCAAACCAATAGCGGTTCATACAAGCTAAATCTTCGAATCGATAATTTGGCCAAAGAAAGAATTTTAAAGTCATTAGTTTTTTTGTATCGCTATCAATATCTTCATTTTGAGTCAAAACTTCAGAAGAATTATTTCGTTTTTTCTCAGTGTCATTTATTGTGTTTCTATGCACAGTATTTCTATTCTGTGGGTTCAAACAAATTAGAATTCTCAATTCTCTACGGCGTCTAGTGGACAAAAGATTTTCAGGAACAAGTAAATCATAGTTTCTTTTCAAAATTTTACGTTTGTGCCTCAATGATATGCTTATGGTTTGATATATAAAAAATTGTTCATAGTTTTTTCTAGAAATACGAATAGGTTCAATAAAAAACATTAGGTTGTCCCTCAATTCCTCTGTGTCCCTACATTCTGTATAACAAGTGTCCTTCATCTGCAGACGCGCCGTAATTTCAAAATCGAGGTCTGCCTTTTTTATAGACATTATGAAAAATTGTTTTAGATTTTTCAATCTAACCAGGAGACAATATAAGTTGATATTATCCATTAGTGTTTCTTGGACGGGAGTCTTACAGTGCAAATAAAAACCAAAATATTTATCTAGTAAGAAATTTTGTTCGCCATTTAGATCCTTCCTGTATCTAGTTATACTATACCGAGTGTCCCTATAATAGTTTGAGAGATATGATTTGAGATCTGCTTGCTTCCCGTATTCTTTCTTTTCTAACTTTAACTTGGCTACATCAGTAATGTTTTTGTTTCCATAAAACTGCACAAAAAAGAAATTCATTGGTAAGATCCAAGGATTCTTCTTATATGCACTTAATTTTGAAAAGAACCCAAATCTCGGAGTCAATAATTTCTGATTCGTTTTGGAATTCTTTTTTCTTTTTCCCATCCAATTTAGATACTTTCTATTCAGATTTTTTTCCATTGTTTCCATATCCATATCTATAATACCATCTTCTGCTATATAATTTTGGATAAAGCTATCGCCCATTATATCAAATAATTCTTTTTTATTTTTAGGTATGTTGTAATTAATCGTTTGGTTTTTGTTTGCTTGCAATGGTGATTTATATCCATAAATATAGGATTTTTTGTTATCTGCATAATTTATATATTGATAGGAGAAAAGATCATATCCATATTGTTTTTTTATTTTTTTTTTTTTTTCTAATAAATCTACTTGTTGTTTTTTTTGTTTTTTGTAAAAAATGAATTGGTTTTTTTCAGATGAATCATATTCAACTAAATTTTTCTTTTGAGCCACGCGATGTTCATGGATTCTCTTCCTCCACTTTTGTGGTACTAATTTTGACCATCCGCTCTGAGGTAAAGCATATTGATAATGAACCTTTAACCAATTTATCCATTGATTCATTATAGAATCGGGACGGTTCTTATGTCTTAATTTGGAATTTAATCTTCCTCCTTGTATTCTAAAAAAATAATCTTTTATTTCATTCTTAAGAAACAAAGATCTTCCATGAGATTCAAAAATAGATCTTAACTTATATTTATATCCATTACTAACTTGTGATAATTTAAAAAATACATAGGCTTGTGACAAAGAAGATACATCACAAGAATTCTGTGAATTCATATCTGTAATATTCCAAGATTTGTCTATAATCGACATAAATGGAATTATACTTTCATTTGTTTTATGAACTCTTTGTTCATTTTTTTTTTTAGTGTAAATGGAAATAAATACATTTACAATTTTGTCTGTTAATTCAATAATATTAAGAAAACGTTGTCCAGACATCATAATAATACGAGTGATAGAGAAAACGATCTCTATGTATATCCTTCCCATTAAAATTTGAAAAAAAAAATAGGATTTACGGATTAATCGAACGGTTCTTCTTTTTAATATTTTCAAACTATTTTTTAGTAATTCTAATCTTTTAGCATCATAAGTAGTTTTGGTAGAATTCAAATTAATCTCTAAAGTTATAACCCCCTCTTTTTTTTCTTCTGTCATTTTTTCTAGTTGTTTTAAGATTGTCTTTGTTTTAACATTAAGATCTTTTATCCTTTTTTCTGTGAAATTTGTCCAATTCATAGATTGAATTAGAACGGGCGATTCCTCAATCATTGGATTACTCTTACTGATTGTTGAATTTTTTTTGCTTTCACTCAATTCATCTCTTTTTTTGAACCTATTTTCGATTTCTTCTAACACGATTCGAGACCCCTTTTTTCTTTCATTAAAAACTTTTAGAACTAGAAAAAAACATTTTTCAAATCTTTTTTCAATTGTTTTTTTATTTTTTTTAAAATGGGACCCAAAAATAAAAAAGGGTTTGGGACATGATCATCAAGGTACGATTCGACTTGTGTTCCATAACCTGTTAAAAACCATAAGTTTTTTTCTTTCAGTGGATCTTTTTTTTTTTCAGTAGATTTTTTTTTTTTTTCAGTAGATCGTACCTTATTGTGCCACGGTTTCAGAACAAAAGGGAATAAGATCCTTATCTGAATACCCTCCCAGAACCAGTTTGTTGGCAACGCGGTGTGAGATACTGGAACGCCCTGATAGGTGCAGTAAATATGGACTTCTTTTCTCCAATCCCTCAAATCTTCTGACCATTCAGGATTTTGAAATAATAGTATACGAATGATATTTTTTGTGATTATCAATGAAGGTAATAGAATATATTTTCTAAATATTGATTGGAATAGTAATACAAAACTTCTGATTATTAGACCATAGAGAATGCTCTCCCAGGCTTCTTCGATTTGTCTAAGTCTTATTTCAGACTCGTCTTTGTTTTCCTCTATCTCTTTCTGTTCTATCGTTTTCTCAAACGCCAAAAATTCCGAATTATCAGTACCCGGTTTCCTGAAATATTCTTTCAAATATTGGGAGATATCATAGACAAGATCACCAAACAAGAACGCGTAGTCGCCCATTATCTCCAAAAAAAGAGGGGAGTGTGCAGTTCCTTGAAAGAGTTTATAAGTTACTGTTTTACGCCTTTGAGGGCGCATAGATCCTCTGATTAGGTCTCGGCAATAATCTGGTTCGCGTGAATAATGAACTACAGCAAATTCAGTATTTCTGTCCGGTTCAGCACTATTCTGATTGTCATTAGAATCTGTTTTACTATTAAAAAGAACTATACGGTCAGCTTTTGGGGAACGAATCTGAGACTCCTTTGGACTCGCGTCCATCAATACCGCCAATTCGTCGACTAAGTCGTATGACCATCGAGGAACTTCTTTACTTATTTCGTTTATTTCACTACATAGTTTTCTATTAAAAATTGTATTATTAGTAGGATCAGTTCGAATTGCGTCCAATAATAATTTTCTTTTTGTTTTTTTTTCTTCGGAATATATTTTTACTTGTTCATGTTCTGGAAATAAATAAAGTCCGTCAAAATTCAAACTTGATACTGATTTTTCCGAAAATTTACTGATTAAGTTAAAAAAAAAACCAATTTCATTTAATAATAATTTTCTATCAAATTGATCTATTTTCTGTTCAAATTCTGGATCATTACTATTAATAGAAAGAAGGAGACCATGAATCTTATTTATCAAAATGTAGTTTGTTGTGTCAGTTTCATTTGGAATGAAGGGTGAAAAGCCTTTTTGGATTTCTCCACGAACGCGTCCATTCAAGAAAGGATCATATATTTTAGTTAAGTATTTTGTTTTCCTATTATCATCAGACAATCTAATTCGATTTTCAAATACATCCACAGGACTAAATTTAATAGATTTATTATCTATCATTTTTGCCCTTTGAAAAAATTCATTGATTAGTTTATTTCCTTTTTCTTTATTAACAGAGCTCCAATAATTAGACAATTCATTATCATTATAGGAGGTTTTATCTCTTCTGAAGAGATCCATTTTTTTTTCCATGATTTTCAGAAAAGTAGATAAATGAGGTGGATACGTGAAAGATATTCGTTTTTTTCCATCACTTTGACATACCTGAAAAAAAAATTGTGAATTTTCATCTCTTACAACCCTTTCAAAGTGATCATTTTTTATATATCGCAAAGGCCTATTCCATTTTCGATAATCGAAAAGAGTAGTTACAAGAGATTTTTCCAACGGGGCGAGTTTTTTGTTGAAAGTATTCTCTTTTTTATCAGAAAGATAAACAGTAATATCTTCTTCTTCTTCGTTAGTTTCTTCCTTTTCCCAATCTATTGCAGCTTTGACTTCCTCCAGGTCCCTGTCATCGTATCGCATCATTTCCTCAATATAATAATATGGGAGCGGTGTTCTGCCTAAATAGTGTGCAAAGCTAACAAATGAAAAAACAACAAATATTTGCCCCACATAATTTCGCAATTGTAGGAGAATGTATTTATCAAATTTCATAGTTATCTTATATTTGATCGACTTTTTGTGCTGTAACCAGACTAATACCAATCCAATACATTTCATTAAAAAGATGTGACCTATTAACCACCCAACAAAACTACTTGTTAAGAATAACAATTTATTGTTGGATCGAAACAGATAAATGTTCATTAATCTTATTAAGATTGAACTTGGCAAAAGAAAGGGGTTTAATAACTGAAAAAAAAGATTGTTAAAGAATACTTTAACAATCCTAAAATGACGTATTGAATTTGGATTCTTGTATTCAGAATCCAGTTTGGATCCCGAACCCAAATAGTAGTGTTTGTCATTTTTGTGGACAAAATTAAAGAAAAGATACGGTAGAGTTAAGACTGTTATTGTATGAGGTCTACTCAATGCCAAATGCAAAGGCGCATAATAGATCGATATAAACATCATGAGCTGTCCCGTAATAAACCTGTTGCTGATATTTTCGTTTCAGATCCCTTTCCTAAGATTTGCCCTCGAAGAAGGAAGAGATAAGACGGTCCTATGGAGAATGTAGTCAGAAATCCATAATAGAATCCGATCACAACGGCTGAATTCAGTATTTTA
>CATIWC010002811.1:0-57500 GCA_948472305.1 Vicia faba | reverse complement strand
GTGATTATATGTTATATACTAGAATATCAAAGAAATATAGAATATTCTATATTTCTTTGATATTCTAGTATTTATTTGATTAGATTATGATATAGTAATTGTGTTATGAAGAGCTAATAGTAAATAGTAAATAGTTAATAACTAGGATCCCGGTAGTTTAGGAAAGAATTCTGAGAAATGCACAATTTGTGTTCTGAGAGCCCGCTTAGCTCAGAGGTTAGAGCATCGCATTTGTAATGCGATGGTCATCGGTTCGATTCCGATAGCCGGCTTTTTTCTCTCTATTTTTTTTTTTTCATTTTTGACAGAAGGGATAATCTCTTTTTTTTTTAGGAAAAAAAAAGAATAGGGTGTTCCTTTTCTGTAGAACAAATCAAGAAAATAACCGCCTTTTTTTTATTTATATAGATATACAATAGAATTAAATTCGGATCCTGATAGAATCTTTCCAATTCTTCTTTGTACTACACTATATTTAGAATATTTTTTGTCATTTAGTTTAGTTTTAATTTTTCTTTATGAAATTTTCCATTTAACAAAAAAGGAGTGTTTATGTCACGTTACAGAGGGCCTCGTTTGAAAAAAATACGCCGTCTGGGGGCTTTACCAGGACTAACCAGTAAACAGCTTCCAGTTGGAAGCGAACAATCGCGCTCCAGTGAAAAAAGGGAAAAAAGGGAAAAAAGGGAAAAATCTTACTATTCTATTCGTTTAGAAGAAAAACAAAAATTGCGTTTTCATTATGGTCTTCCAGAACGCCAATTGCTGAAATATGTTCGTATCGCTGGAAAAGCGAAAGGGTCAACCGGTCAAGTTTTACTTCAATTACTTGAAATGCGTTTGGATAACATACTTTTTCGATTGGGTATGGCTGTGACTATTCCTCAAGCCCGTCAATTAGTTAACCACAGACATGTTTTAGTTAATGGTCGTATAGTAAATATACCAAGTTATCGTTGTAAACCTGAAGATATTATTACAGCCAAGGATGAACAAAAATCTAGAACTCTGATTCAAAATTCTCTTCAATCAGCCCCCCGCGAAAAATTGCCAACCCATTTGACTCTTGATCCATCCCAATATAAAGGATTAGTCAATCAAATAATAGATAGTCAATGGGTTGGTTTGAAAATTAAGGAATTGCTGGTTGTAGAATATTATTCTCGTCAGACTAAAACCTAGTTCAAATAACAAGAATTTTGATCCGAGTATTTTCCCCCATTCGTGTATAGAAGTGGGTATAGGAAAATTGTTATTCCTTGCCCACTTTATCCACAATTTTCTATATTACATAAACAAAAATCTTATCTATTATTATTTCAAACATTGAGGTCAGTAACATTGATGAACTTGGTAAGGGTGCGGAAAGAGAGGGATTCGAACCCTCGGTAAACAAAAAGCCTACATAGCAGTTCCAATGCTACGCCTTGAACCACTCGGCCATCTCTCCTACATAATGATTATGCCCCTAAACCGAGTGAATAGTGAGGCATTTATATCCCATTTGCGTACGCGCACACAATCAATTGAAACTAAAAAAATAGAAATAGAAAGAATTTTTTTTTTTTTTGAAAAAAAAACCTACTTCAAGGCCTACCGTAGAATAAAGTAATTTGATTAAGAAGTCCATTTTTACGTTATTTCGTACTGTATTGTACAATTCCTCTGTTTGGGGAATTATTTTATCATGCTAAAATTTTAGAATGGATTGCTACCTATGACTAGATCTCGGATAAATGGAAATTTTATTGATAAGACCTTTACCATTGTAGCCAATATCTTATTACGAATAATTCCGACAACTTCTGGAGAAAAAGAGGCATTCACTTATTACAGAGATGGTGCGATTTGATTATTATTATTCTTTTTTTTTACCGATCTCAGTCTTAGGAGAAAGATACATTCTTCAGAGAGAAATAAAAAAATTTTGAAAAAAAACCTACGCTTGCTGAAGGTGAAGTTTGGAAATAAAACGATTAATCCCTTCTGTCGTGTATTCCCGATTAATGCATCCTCAATATGCTTCAATTTTAGTATAGTATTAAGCGAAAGGTTATACCTATTTATACCTATGTATGGGGTTAGGTTAATCCTACTCCACTAGTACCAATAGGCGGCATGGGGGAAGAAGCACTACGCTAGGGAATCAACAACAGGAGAAAACTTTGTAAAAAAAATCCTTCCTTTCTTATCGGGATCGGGACTAACTAGAATGGTTGGGACAATAAACATCCATCTCGTTCGTATTTTGGATACCCATATAACCATCGAAGACTGTTGAAGTGACTAATTCCGGGAAATGAAGCGGCGTTGAGGACAAATAAATTGTTGAAGTTACTATATTATCCAGTAATAACTTACTAAATGTTAATAAAAGATCCTTTACAGAAAGGTTGGCTAGAGATTTCGTGTAAAAACACTAGTCCCGCTCAGTTGATAATGAGAATATTGCAATCTTTTTTGATTGGATTCCATGGATGTTTATCATTATCCACATAAAGGAGGAGCCGTATGAGATGAAAATCTCACGTACGGTTCTGGAACGGAGATTCTTTGAACCGAATGACGACCGTAACGGATGTCGGCTCAATCTGAAGGAAATTATGCGGAAGCTTTACAGAATTATTATGAGGCTATGCGACTGGAAATTGATCCCTATGATCGAAGTTATATACTTTATAACATAGGTCTTATCCACACAAGTAACGGAGAACATACAAAAGCTTTGGAATACTATTTTCGGGCACTCGAACGAAACCCTTTCTTACCTCAAGCTTTTAACAATATGGCCGTGATCTGTCATTACGTGCGACTATCTCCACTATAGAAAGAAAAAAGAAAAGAACCTCCACTAATAGTAAGAAATACTAGACAAAAAAAGAAAAATAGGCTTTCTACATATATATCCGTTCGAAACAACGCTTTTTATGAGCTGTAGCAAAGAAAGAAACTTCATAGAAGTAAAAATCTGAAGAAATAGAATATATATGCCTAGATACTTTTTTCTATGGATAAAAGATCTAATTGATAGAGGAAGCACCGTAAAGATCAATTCACAAGGTTTTTGGCCGATACAACAAGAACTGCTTACTTATATGATGATAGATTAGGAATCGACTTATGTAATAAAGTGGATCCCCTAAGGTTTTGAGCAGCGGTGTAGTATCAGATCCCAAAGAGAGTAACTCTTTTCTTATGAAGAAAAGTCTTTCTCAAGGATTCTATAGAAATATATATATCATATATGAAATATATGAAATGATATATGAAATCGAGATAGTTACCTTTCAGAAAATTCGAATAAGAACGTTAGTGTGAATGTCGATGCTTTATTCTTCAGAAGGTAGGAAAAAAGATAAAACTAAAAACAAAGGGTTAAATTGAATTATTAATCCAAATTCAAGTTTAAAACTCATGTAATTAACCTCTTTTCTTGTTATTAACTCCAGAAAAAATAGAAGATCAAAAGAATTGACTGTTGAGCCGTATGAGTCAGGAAACTCTCAAGTACGGTTCTAAGGGAAGGATTTTACTCACCTATTCCGACCGCGGAGAACAGGCCATTCGACAGGGAGATTCTGAAATTTCAGAATCTTGGTTTGATCAAGCTGCTGAATATTGGAAACAAGCTATAGCCCTTACCCCTGGTAATTATATTGAGGCACAGAATTGGTTGAAGATCACAGGGCGTTTTGAATAAGAACAGTCTTTTTATTATTTTATTTTTTTTATTCGAATTCTAATATTATTCTCTATATTTTATTCTTTAATAGAGAATAAAATATAGAGAGAATCCATTATATATATTGAATTTTTTATAGTTTATTGCCCCCATCAGTCAAATAAAAGGGTCCGTTGAGCACCTCACTGCTATGTCATAATAGATCCGAACACTTGCCCTGGATTAACTTCCGGATCATAATTGTTCTAGTGAATAACTAAAGAAAATATAGAATAGATATATGGGAGATAGAAGAGAAAGATATTCAATATAAACATCTCTCATAAGTTCATTAATTATGTTTTCTGTTGGCGGGTCTCTTTGTATGTGTTGTCCGGAAAGAGGAGGACTCAATGATTATTCGTTCGCCGGAACCAAAAGTCAAAATTTTGGTAGATCCAGAAGTCAAAATTTTGGTAGATAGGGATCCCATAAAAACTTCTTTCGAGCAATGGGCAAAACCTGGTCATTTCTCAAGAACAATAGCTAAGGGACCTGATACTACTACTTGGATCTGGAACCTACATGCTGATGCTCATGATTTCGATAGCCATACTAGTGATTTAGAGGAAATTTCCCGAAAAGTATTTAGTGCTCATTTCGGCCAACTCTCCATTATCTTTCTTTGGCTGAGTGGCATGTATTTCCATGGTGCTCGTTTTTCCAATTATGAAGCTTGGCTAAATGATCCTACTCACATTCGACCTAGTGCCCAGGTGGTTTGGCCAATAGTGGGCCAAGAAATATTGAATGGTGATGTAGGCGGAGGTTTCCGCGGAATACAAATAACCTCTGGTTTTTTTCAGATTTGGCGAGCATCTGGAATAACTAGTGAATTACAACTCTATTGTACTGCAATTGGTGCGTTGGTCTTTGCAGCCTTAATGCTTTTTGCTGGTTGGTTTCATTATCACAAAGCTGCTCCAAAATTGGCTTGGTTTCAAGATGTAGAATCCATGTTGAATCACCATTTGGCAGGTCTACTAGGACTTGGGTCTCTTTCTTGGGCGGGGCATCAAGTACATGTATCTTTACCAATTAACCAATTTCTAAATGCTGGAGTAGATCCCAAAGAGATCCCACTTCCTCATGAATTTATCTTGAATCGGGATCTTTTGGCTCAACTTTATCCAAGTTTTGCTGAGGGAGCAACCCCATTTTTTACCTTGAATTGGTCAAAATACGCGGACTTTCTTACTTTTCGTGGAGGATTAGACCCACTAACTGGTGGTCTATGGCTGACTGATATTGCACATCATCATTTAGCTATTGCAATTCTTTTTCTCATTGCTGGTCATATGTATCGAACTAACTGGGGTATTGGTCATGGTATAAAAGATATTTTAGAAGCCCATAAAGGTCCATTTACAGGCCAGGGTCATAAAGGTCTATATGAGATCCTAACAACGTCATGGCATGCTCAATTATCTATTAACCTAGCTATGTTAGGCTCTTTGACCATTATTGTAGCTCACCATATGTATGCTATGCCTCCTTATCCATACCTAGCTACTGACTATGGTACACAACTGTCATTGTTCACACATCACATGTGGATTGGGGGCTTTCTCATAGTTGGTGCTGCTGCACATGCAGCCATTTTTATGGTAAGAGACTATGATCCAACTACTCGATACAACGATCTATTAGATCGTGTTCTTAGACATCGTGATGCAATCATATCACATCTCAACTGGGTGTGTATATTTTTAGGCTTTCACAGTTTTGGGTTGTATATTCATAATGATACCATGAGTGCTTTAGGGCGCCCTCAAGATATGTTTTCAGATACCGCTATACAATTACAACCTGTCTTTGCTCAATGGATACAAAATACTCATGCTTTAGCACCTGGCACAACAGCCCCTGGTGCAACAACAAGCACCAGTTTGACTTGGGGCGGTGGTGATTTAGTGGCAGTGGGCGGTAAAGTAGCTTTGTTACCTATTCCATTAGGAACTGCAGATTTTTTGGTACATCATATTCATGCATTTACTATTCATGTAACGGTATTGATACTCCTAAAAGGTGTTCTATTTGCTCGTAGCTCACGATTGATACCGGATAAAGCAAATCTCGGTTTTCGGTTCCCTTGTGATGGCCCTGGAAGAGGGGGGACATGCCAAGTATCCGCTTGGGATCATGTCTTCCTAGGATTATTTTGGATGTACAATGCAATTTCTGTAGTAATATTCCATTTCAGTTGGAAAATGCAGTCAGATGTTTGGGGAAGTATAAATGATCAAGGAGTAGTAACTCATATCACAGGAGGAAACTTTGCCCAGAGTTCGATTACCATTAATGGGTGGCTTCGCGATTTCTTATGGGCGCAGGCATCCCAGGTAATTCAGTCTTATGGTTCCTCATTATCGGCATATGGTCTTTTTTTCTTAGGCGCCCATTTTGTATGGGCTTTTAGTTTAATGTTTCTATTCAGCGGGCGTGGTTATTGGCAAGAACTTATTGAATCCATCGTTTGGGCTCATAATAAATTAAAAGTTGCTCCTGCTACTCAGCCTAGAGCCTTGAGCATTGTACAGGGACGTGCTGTAGGAGTAACACATTACCTTCTGGGTGGAATTGCCACAACGTGGGCATTCTTCTTAGCAAGAATTATTGCAGTAGGATAATGGCTAGGAGGATTTGAAAAGCATTATGGCATTAAGATTTCCAAGGTTTAGCCAAGGCTTAGCTCAGGACCCCACTACTCGTCGTATTTGGTTTGGTATTGCTACCGCACATGACTTCGAGAGTCATGATGATATTACTGAGGAACGTCTTTATCAGAATATTTTTGCTTCTCATTTCGGACAATTAGCAATAATTTTTCTGTGGACTTCCGGGAATCTCTTCCATGTAGCTTGGCAAGGAAATTTTGAGGCATGGGTACAGGATCCTTTACATGTAAGACCTATTGCTCATGCAATTTGGGATCCCCATTTTGGTCAACCGGCTGTAGAAGCTTTTACTCGAGGGGGTGCTCTTGGCCCAGTGAATATTGCCTATTCCGGTGTTTATCAGTGGTGGTATACAATTGGTTTACGTACTAATGAGGATCTTTATACTGGAGCTATTTTTCTATTATTTCTTTCTTTCATATCCTTATTAGCGGGCTGGTTACACCTACAACCAAAATGGAAACCGAGCGTTTCGTGGTTTAAAAATGCCGAATCGCGCCTCAATCATCATTTGTCAGGACTATTTGGAGTCAGTTCCTTAGCTTGGGCAGGGCATTTAGTCCATGTGGCTATTCCAGGATCCAGAGGAGAATATGTTCGATGGAATAATTTCTTAAGTGTATTGCCCCACCCTCAAGGATTAGGGCCACTTTTGACGGGTCAGTGGAATCTTTATGCTCAAAACCCCGATTCTAGTAATCATTTATTTAGTACTTCGCAAGGCGCGGGAACTGCCATTCTAACACTTCTCGGGGGATTCCATCCTCAAACGCAAAGTTTATGGCTTACCGATATGGCCCATCATCATTTAGCTATTGCAATTCTTTTTCTCATTGCTGGTCATATGTATAGAACTAACTTCGGTATTGGGCACAGTATAAAAGATATTTTAGAAGCGCATATTCCTCCGGGGGGTAGATTGGGGCGTGGACATAAGGGTCTTTATGACACAATCAATAATTCAATTCATTTTCAATTAGGCCTTGCTCTAGCCTCGTTAGGGGTCATTACTTCTTTGGTAGCTCAACACATGTACTCTTTACCTGCTTATGCGTTTATAGCACAAGACTTTACTACTCAAGCTGCGTTATATACTCATCATCAATACATTGCAGGATTTATTATGACAGGGGCTTTTGCTCATGGAGCTATCTTTTTTATTAGAGATTACAATCCCGAACAGAATGAGGATAATGTATTGGCAAGAATGTTAGAGCACAAAGAAGCTATCATATCCCATTTAAGTTGGGCCAGCCTATTTCTGGGGTTCCATACTTTGGGACTTTATGTCCATAATGATGTCATGCTTGCTTTTGGCACTCCGGAGAAACAAATCTTGATCGAACCTATATTTGCCCAATGGATACAATCTGCTCATGGTAAAACTTCATATGGTTTCGATGTACTTTTATCTTCAACGAATAGTCCGGCGCTCAATGCGGGGCGAAGCATATGGTTGCCGGGTTGGTTAAATGCTATTAATGAGAATAGTAATTCTCTATTCTTAACAATAGGGCCTGGAGACTTCTTGGTTCATCATGCTATTGCTCTTGGTTTACATACAACTACATTGATCTTAGTAAAAGGTGCTTTAGATGCACGTGGTTCCAAGTTAATGCCGGATAAAAAGGATTTTGGTTATAGTTTTCCTTGCGATGGTCCGGGACGAGGTGGTACTTGTGATATTTCTGCTTGGGACGCATTTTATTTGGCTGTTTTCTGGATGTTAAATACCATTGGATGGGTTACTTTTTATTGGCATTGGAAGCACATTACATTATGGCAGGGTAATGTTTCACAATTTAATGAATCTTCAACCTATTTGATGGGATGGTTAAGAGATTATCTATGGTTAAATTCTTCACAACTTATCAATGGATATAACCCCTTTGGTATGAATAGTTTATCCGTCTGGGCGTGGATGTTCTTATTTGGACATCTTGTTTGGGCTACTGGATTTATGTTCTTAATCTCATGGCGCGGATATTGGCAGGAATTGATTGAAACTTTAGCATGGGCTCATGAACGCACACCTTTGGCGAATTTGATTCGATGGAGAGATAAACCTGTGGCTCTTTCCATTGTCCAAGCAAGATTGGTTGGATTAGTCCACTTTTCGGTAGGTTATATATTTACTTATGCAGCTTTCTTGATTGCCTCTACATCCGGTAAATTTGGTTAATTTGGTTAATTTGATTCTTTATTGTATCTGCAAAAATTGAATCTCTTTGTATGAAGAAGGGGAACCACCTTCTTCAATTTTCGACATCTTAGGATCCGACTTCTATCATTGATACAGGAAATGAATCAGCATGGCAAAGAAAAGTGTAATTGAGAGGGAGAAGAAGAGGCAAAAATTGGAACAAAAATATCATTTGATTCGACGATCTCCAAAAAAAGAAATGAGCAAAGCTCAATCGTTAAGTGAGAAATGGGAAATTCAGGGAAAGTTGGAAGTACTACCGCGTAATAGTGCACCTACACGTCTTCATCGACGTTGTTTTGCGACCGGAAGACCACGAGGTAATTATCGACACTTTGGATTATCTGGACACGTACTTCGTGAAATGGTTCACGAATGTTTGTTGCCCGGTGCAACAAGATCGAGTTGGTAAGAATAAAAAATTATCTTCATTTTTTTTATTCATTTTGATGATCCGCGATCATAGGACGGTCCCTTTACCATTCTGTATCAATGGTTTATTCTATTTGTACAGATATGGTGGAGGGGTACATTCAATCTCTGTTTTCCATTCATTGTCATTTGTTCTTCTTATGGCGGAGTAGAGCAACTTGGTAGCTCGAGTAGAGCAACTTGGTAGCTCGCAAGGCTCATAACCTTGAGGTCACGGGTTCAAATCCTGTCTCCGCAACATTTTTGATAAAAATTGGAATTCACTATTTTCTATTTTTGAAATAGATAGATAAATGTACTATTCAATACATAAGCAACGGCGGATAGCGGGAATTGAACCCGCGTCTTCTCCTTGGCAAAGAGAAATTATACCATTAAACTATATCCGCGTTTTTCTTTTTATTGTACTTTATACTTTCTATATTGTACTTTTTACTTGATATATCAATTCGATTTGTGCAGAGCGGTGTTTGATATCTATTAGGAGTGATCAAGAAAAGTCGAAATCCATATATATTTTATAGATAATAGATTATGGAATATCTATATCTTTCTATTCGAAATATACGATTTTCTATTAATATTCGTTTCTATTAAGAATTCTTAATATTCTATTCTTATTTTTTTCTAGAATAGAATTCAAATTAGTATATTCTATATTAAAAAAATAATATGAATATTTTCGTTTTACTATATATCATATTCAGGATAAGATATAAGCTTTTTCCAATAGAAGAAGTTTGACCCCTCCCATTAATAATAAAAATGTTTTAGTTTTCTTTCTGTGTGGGGTCTTATATATTCCATTTTAATGTGCCTCACAACCCGAAAGAATTCGGGGGGAGGGGTCATTTCGTTTTTTGATCTAGAATGAATAGTTTCAAGAGATGAGAGAATTAAGAATACCCACTAGAAATACTAATCCAATCCATAATGATGTACCGGAAAATACAACATTTTTGTTACTTGACCAACCATCAGGAGAAGCAAATACAACAGGTACACTAATTAATAAAATGGATGAAGTAACAATTAATGCAAAAACAGCTAATTGAAAAGCAATAGTCATGTTTATAATCTTCTAATTGACCAACAAAAGAACTATACCATTTGATCCCCCAACCCCTTTTTTTTGACCCCTTTCAAAAAAGAAATAAAAAACACATTATCATTATGGAGGGTTTTTTCATGAATCCATTGATTTTAGATAACACCCCTTATTGAGGCATGGATCGAGGGGTAGTTTTTTTTATTTCACAAAAGAGCATGCTGGATCATGTATATATAATATATACGGATAGAGAACTAGACCAATAGATTCACACTAGATATCTTTCTCATAGATAGATAACAGGGTATGAATTCGTATGGTCATGTTCTCTTGAGTGAAATAAAGATAAAATAGAAATTAGCTTTTGGAGAGATGGCTGAGTGGTTGATAGCTCCGGTCTTGAAAACCGGTATAGTTTGAAACAAATAACTATCGAGGGTTCGAATCCCCCTCTCTCCTTTTTCTTGGCGAATGGATTTTTTTATTTTATTGATTCTTGATTTAGGTTGGCTCGGTTTTTTGGGCTCGGCTAAGTGGTGATATAGCCGAGCCCGAAAAAAGATTAGATATAAATGAATTGAAAAACAAAATATTTTTTCAATATGATCTGCTCGACTCAACCCAATATGTATACTAAAATCAAAGTGATTCTTACGTCAAGCATTGGATTTCATGTCTCAATTAAGAGGAGTCATGGAAAGAACAGGTTCAAAATCTCTATCAATTCCTTTTTCAAATCCTGCGGCAGCTGCGCGAGCTCGTCCCGCGTGCCATAAATGACCTACGAATAGGAAGAATCCTAGAACAAAATGAGAAGTAGCTAACCAACTTCTAGGAGATACATAATTGACTGCATTAATCTCTGTAGCTACGCCACCGACGGAATTTAAAGAACCTAAAGGAGCATGAGTCATATATTCCGCGGAACGACGTTCTTGCCAAGGCTGTATGTCTTTTTTCAGTCTACTCAAGTCCAAACCATTAGGACCTCTTAGAGGTTCTAACCAGGGAGCACGCAGATCCCAAAAACGCATAGTTTCTCCTCCAAAAATGACTTCTCCGGTCGGAGAACGCATTAGATATTTACCTAAACCGGTAGGCCCTTGAGCGGAGCCTACATTAGCTCCAAGACGTTGGTCTCTAACTAGAAAAGTAAATGCTTGAGCTTGAGAAGCTTCCGGTCCAGTGGGACCATAAAACTCACTAGGATAAGCAGTATTATTAAACCAGACAAAGCAACAAGCTATAAAACCAAAAACGGCTAAAGCACCTAAACTATAAGATAAGTAAGCTTCTCCAGACCATACTAGTGCACGCCGAGCGCAAAAGGTTTGGTTAAGATATGCCAGATTCCACCAAGTATACAAATGGAACCCAACCATACATGTCCCCCAATTATATCTTCCAAATCGTCTACACTAACAATCCAACCTTCTCCCCCAAAAGGCGATTTTAGTAAATAACCAAATATAATGCTTGGACTAAGGGTTAAGTTGGTAATTTTTCTTACATCTCCCCCTCCTGGAGCCCAGGTATCATATAGACCTCCAAAATAAAAAGCCTTAAATACTAAAAGAAAAGCCCCTATACCTAACAAAATTAAGTGAATACCTAAAATAGTAGTCATTTTATTTCTATCTTTCCATACATAACCAAAGAATGGAAAAGATTCTTCAAGAGTCTCAGGTCCCAGAAGTGCATGATAAATACCGCCAAAGCCCAATACTGCAGAGGAAATTAAGTGAAGTACTCCAGACACAAAGTATGGAAAGGTGTCGATAACTTCCCCTCCCGGACCAACCCCCCAACCTAGAGTAGCTAGATGGGGAAGTAAAATTAAGCCTTGTTCATACATGGGCTTCTCGGGTACGAAATGAGCAACTTCAAATAGGTTCATTGCTCCGGCCCAGAATACTATTAATCCGGCATGGGCTACATGGGCCCCCAGTAGTTTACCGGATAAATTGATAAGTCGGGCATTCCCGGCCCACCAAGCAAAACCAGTAGTTTCTTGGTCACGACCAGTTAAAGCTAAAGTTCCATTAAAGAGCGTTTCCACGTGGTAGAACCTCCTCAGGGAATATAAGGTTTTCATGAGGCTGATCTTGAGCCGCCATCCACGCACGAATACCTTCGTTTAAGAGAATATTTTTGGTGTAGAAAGTCTCAAATTCAGGATCTTCTGCTGCGCGGATTTCTTGAGAAACAAAGTCATAGGCACGCAGGTTCAGGGCCAGACCGACTACTCCAAGAGCACTCATCCATAAACCAGTTACTGGTACAAATAACATAAAGAAATGTAACCAACGTTTATTGGAAAAAGCAACCCCAAAGATTTGGGACCAAAAGCGGTTAGCAGTAACCATTGAATAAGTCTCTTCTGCTTGGGTTGGGTTAAAAGCACGGAATGTATTTGCGCCATCACCATCTTCAAATAAGGTATTTTCTACGGTAGCGCCATGAATAGCGCATAGTAGGGCAGCGCCCAATACACCAGCAACTCCCATCATATGAAAAGGGTTCAATGTCCAATTATGAAACCCTTGGAAAAAGAGAATGAATCGAAATATAGCTGCTACACCCAAAACTAGGCGCAAAGAACCAACCAGACTGGCCCAGTGGATAAATCAGGAAGACAGAAACAAAAACAGCAATTGGACCGGAGAATGCGATTGCATTATAAGGCCGCAATTGAACAGATCGAGCAAGTTCAAATTGACGTAACATAAAACCTATTAATCCGAAAGCACCGTGAAGAGCAACAAAAGTCCACAGACCACCTAATTGACACCAACGGGTAAAATCTCCCTGTGCTTCAGGACCCCACAGTAACAACAAAGAGTGTGCTAAACTATTAGCAGGAGTAGAGACTGCTGCAGTTAAGAAGTTACAACCTTCCAAATAGGAACTTGCCAATCCATGAGTATACCATGAAGTTACAAAGGTGGTACCTGTGAACCAACCCCCCACGGCAAAATAGGCGCAAGGAAAGAGCAATAGACCGGACCAACCCACAAAAACAAAACGGTCCCTCCGTAACCAGTCATCCATAATATCAAATAAATCATTTTGATCTTTGGTAAATTTACCAAGAACTATAGTCATAGTGATCCTCCTATTCAACTACTTCAAACCATTTCCGAACACCTACTAGTATTTTCAGGGATGCAACCTTCGAGGCTTTTTTCATTTTATATATGATATGATTTCTCGTAGACTGTCCCCTCTTTTCTACTGGGTTTCGAATAGAAAAATTATTTTTTTGTCGATGGATATCTAATCTAGGTCAAATCAATTGGCTTCTTTCTTTATATTCTAAAAAAATTCCCTAAGTCATGACTCGCAAATTGTCTTATGACTCATAAATCATAGAAATAAAATTTTTAAAGAACTATTCCATAAACAAATGATCGATCGCTTTTATTACTCTCGTTACCAGCAGATCCCCAGACATACTACTCTGCTTTTATCAAATAAGATTCTTCTTGAATCTTGTTCGTGAAATAAAAAAAAAGAGTTTTCTATATTCTTCGAATTTGTATGTCTAAAAAACTATTTGTATGTCTAAAAAACTACTAGAGGATCCTATATTTGACTTTCTATTTTACATTTCTTTCTTTTTTTGAATCTTTTTCTCTATTTCTTTTTTTATCTATCTGTCATATTCTTTGAATATTCTATGGAATTTTAGTAATAATAATAGATTCTAAGTGAAAGTTTCGTCCATTAATTGCCTTAAAAATCTCGTATGCATAGATATCAAAACCAAATGTTTGATACTCAAAGTCATGATTTTATGGATTTTTCTATTATTTTGATAGACATATCTTCACGAAATAATAGAAATCAAATTTGATCTTTTCTTGTATTCGGAAAAAATAGATTTTTAAGTCAAATGACTTGTATGTTGGACCTTAGAATAGAATAAGCCCTTCCACTGGAGGAGAGGAGTAGCAATTCATTCCTACGAACAATAAGATTTTATCCGAAATATCGACAGATTCTTGCAGAGTTAGAACCAAAAAGGTATTAAAAAGAAAAAAAGATCCACCGTTCAAATTTCATTTCTATCCAATTTGAATATCAGAATAGTGGATATAGTTATGATTCAATAGCTTAGGTCCACTTACTTTTTTTTAGAATCTTTTCCTTTTTTGATTCAAGAAAATATCATATTCTAAAAAAATAAATATATATATATATATAGAAAAGAATACCATTTTACTTTCTAACTCGAATGAGTTTACTCTATTCGAATGATAACAAGAACTTAATAGAGTTGAAATTCGATTTTTTAATGAAATTCAACTATTAATTAGTTTTTTTTATTACAAACAGAAACTTCTTACAAATATCAAGAATATTTCTATATCTTCCTTCAAATAGGAATACTACTGTTATCATTTTTTGATACAAAAAGCCCCTTATCGGATTTGAACCGATGACTTACGCCTTACCATGGCGTTACTCTACCACTGAGTTAAAAGGGCGGCGTTTGAGTAAATTCCCCAATACGGAATCAGCCAATATGAAGATGAGTTTAGTACATCTATTTGTTACTGCATATACTTATTCTATATCTATTATTATAGATAGATATACAAAATAGATATATACAAAATTGGTATATCAATCTGACGAAATAGATATATATATATCTAAATCTGATTTAGATATATGTACATTTAGATATATGTACATTTAGATGTATGTACATAGATCTATTTTTTGTACATAGCAACTCATTAACGAACAAAAAATTGGATTTAATAGTGAAAAAAGAATTAATTCATATTGGATTTGATAAATAGGAATGAAATTTTTCAAAACCGATTTGAATTGAAGTCATCTTCATCATAACACGAAATTCATTTCATTGATACATGGACCCCTAATTCCAATATTTCCGAATCTTTGATAAATGGATTCTATCCTGTCCCTCAACTCAATTCTTATTGATCTTCATCCTTTTTTACTCAATTTCCGGATTCATTCGCATTTTTGTATTTCCCAACTTAGTGTGAAATACAAATATACCCAATTTCATCTTCTTAACACTGAATGAAAGTGAAAGAAATAAGGTGTTAATGCCCCCCTGTTCCAGCAAATCAATTCTTTCCACAAAGTCTTCTATGTTTATTTTGGTTTCTTTCGCATTACTTCGTTTTATTTTCTATTTTGTTGAATTCTATAGATTGGTGATTGGAATGAACAATTTAGAAATCAAAAGGATGAATCAAAAAATTGTAAGGAATTCTGAAAGATGGGAAGATCCTTTTGATCGAATCATATCATTCCATTATATTGACAATTTCAAAAAACTGTTCATACTATGAACATAGTAGAATGGAAATCGGGCAAGGAGGCCCCCATCGTCTAGCGGTTTAGGACATCTCTCTTTCAAGGAGGCAACGGGGATTCGACTTCCCCTGGGGGTAGGGTACTACGAAAGGAAATGGATGAGGGATTATCAAGAAAGACTAAAATGAATTCTTCCTGGGTCGATGCCCGAGCGGTTAATGGGGACGGACTGTAAATTCGTTGGCAATATGTCTACGCTGGTTCAAATCCAGCTCGGCCCAAAAATATTTCTGGATCCACCATGAAATGATATAACCCATTTGGTGTTCTCTAAAAATCACCAATGGGTTCGCATACATAAGATTATAATCTTGAGTCCTATGTCTTTTTTCCAGATTACTTACATATTTTTTTCCACAAATTCGGATTTTGCAAAACACCTATTGGGATCTGTAAGTATAAAGTCGAAGGAAAGGGTTCAAGTCAAAAAAGAAAAAAATAGTCTTTTTTGTTTCCTTGATTGATTTTTTAATCAAGTTGGCAATAACGAACGGATTGCGAGTCATCCGTGTCGCTAAAGCGCAGACCCATAAAAATATGAATATATATATATAGAAGTCCGCCTTTAAAAGAGGCGTTCTCGAATCTCAAATAGAAAAACAAAGAGTTAGAATGAAATTGTAAGAATATGTGTGTATACTAGACGACTTTTTCCCTGGGATTGTAGTTCAATTGGTCAGAGCACCGCCCTGTCAAGGCGGAAGCTGCGGGTTCGAGTCCCGTCAGTCCCGATGGATACAAATCCAAAAAATATCAATTGATTTCGTGTATGATAAGGGAATAAAACTAAAAAAATATCATTTCAAACAGGTATCCCCCTTTTTCTTTCTTTTTTAGTTTAAGGGAAAGGTTCGGACAAAGAAAGAAAAAGGACTTTTTGATTGCATCAGCAAGTCATTTTCTTATTTGGTTTGGTATGGATAAAACATCTTCCGATGTTATACTATGAAATTCTCGACCATGAATTATTGATTTGATAGCTCAGATATTGTTATTCGTGATATTGATCCGATTTGATATCATCGAGATCCAATTTATCCCATTGAATTTAGTGACGAAAGATTTTTCATTTCTATGGGATTAAATCCCGAAGTATTTATTAGAAATTAAAGAGAAATAAAACATAGAGATTATGGAAGTAAATATTCTCGCATTTATAGCTACTGCACTCTTCATTTTAGTTCCTACTGCCTTTTTACTTATAATTTATGTAAAAACGGTAAGTCAAAGTGACTAAATTTTACTGAAACATGACTTCTTATTTCTTATCAATGCAATGATTGAAGAAAAAAATGAAAAAATAATTTCTATTTCGGGTCTTTTGTTTTTTAAGAAAATGATCAGACTACAACCAGCAGAATTCTATTAAATCCTAGTATAGTAGAAAGAAATCAAATCTATTTCTTTCTACTATATTATCTATTACAGTAGAACTAGAATGTTTTACTAAAAAAAAAAGAGGTTTAATATGGAGGAACCAATCTAGAATTTTGTTTTCATATGGATAGATGGATATCTATCTATAGATATGGAATGTCAATTCCATGGCGTCCACATTTTTCTTGATTTCATCTAAATCTATTCTATTTGTATTGGTTCCAATCAATCTGAAATAATTAAAAAGCAACGCAATTTTTATTCTTGTTATTTTCATTTTTTGATTTCAGATTCTTTTCAGAATCCCGGTAACTAATAAATAAAAAGAAATAATCTTTTGAGTATTCCAAAATTCAAATTGATTTAATTGAATAGAAATAGTAAAAAGAATTTGGTTTGGAATAGTAATCCGTTTCAGATTCTTTTCAGAATCCCGGTAACTAATAAATAAAAAGAAATAATCTTTTGAGTATTCCAAAATTCAAATTGATTTAATTGAATAGAAATAGTAAAAAGAATTTGGTTTGGAATAGTAATCCGTTTCCCAATTATCTGTATTCCCGGGACATCAAAATGGCAACAATTAAATATATTTGGTTGATTCAAAGAGTTTTTTTTTCAATATTCTCTTTCTTATACATGGAATATAGTAAACCACTGGAATACAATAGAATTTCTAAATCCAGATATAATTTTCATTAATTAGTATTAATAAAATAACTAAAATAGTTCAAAACTGGAAGAACCCAGCTAGAAAACAATTGAGACAGTTTGATCCCTTAACTCAATGAGTATTACCGTTAGAGTCCACTTCTTCCCCATACTACAAGGGAAAGGGAAAATGTAAAAACTACCATTAAAGCAGCCCAAGCAAGACTTACTATATCCATGTAAATTATGTCTCCTATCTATATCAATATGAAGAAATTCTTTTATTAATTCTTTTTTTATTGTTTACTAATTTTTCTTGTATTCTTTTTGTTTTTATTTTTCACTAAAAATTTGATAATATCTTATAATAATAGTGGAATCGCTAGTACAGAGTCAAAAAAGTATTCCATTCCGTCATAACACCATTGATGAAACATCCAATTAGAACATCTAGCAAGTTCTTATCAGATTCGGAGTAGAATTGAGAAATTTTCAGCATAAATAAAAAATATCCTTAGAAGTAGTAAGGTAATGAATCATACTAATAGGTTGGAATACAAAGACCTATTTTTCTTTTTTTTCCCCCCCCCCCATTTCATTTTATTTAAGTAAAAAATAAAGAATCAAGATAGATTCCTTTGCATACTCTTATTTGCATCTCTTAGTTCAATTTGATCTAATAATCCTTATTGTATCCCGATTCGTTCTCTAAAACAATTGGAAAACAGCCTATTAAATTCTTTTACTATCGATTACCCAAAAGAAAGAGTTTTCTTTTTCTTAGAATGGAAATGAAATCAAATGGAATGGAATTTTTTTTGAATTGGATGAAATGAAAATGAAATTCATAGTAAAAAAAAAATAATATGAATATCATGAAATTCAATAAATAAAAAAAATTCAATAAATAAAAAAAAAGAAATCGAATTAGATATTCAATTTCATTAATCTAACAAATATGGAAAAAATGCAGAAGCGTTCATATATTTTACATACGTTTGTATAGACGGTTTTTCTTCAATCCCTTCGCCAACTAAAAATGGAATTATATTCCCTGTCCTACCTATCCTTATCCAATCTAATTCAAGACCCAATCAGTAGACGGACACTACAGCAGTTGTAGAATGAAAAGACTTTCATTTCAAGATTGATCTATTCCTTTTCATTTCCCTACTCTAATTCATTTTTCCTTGAATCCGAGACGCAAAGATTGAAAGCATTTTAGAGAACAAATCTAGCGATGCGTAGAATTTTGAATCAAACAAGTCTCAAGAACTCTGTCCCTACACTTGCTTCCACATGGAAAAAATACTAAGTTTCTGTATCAACAAAATGGAAGAAACCCTTTTTGATTCTCTTGTCGATCAGGCGACACCCGGATTTGAACTGGGGAAAAAGGATTTGCAGTCCCCCGCCTTACCACTCGGCCATGCCGCCAAAATGATACAAAAAAATAGATCAGAATATCCTCCTCTCAAAAAAACCAACGTATACCTTTTCAGTCAAAAAAAAAAAAGTAAAAATTTCGGGACAAATAGCAACTGTTAACTACAAATTCCGGAAGAATTCAGGAATCTGAATTTCTTAATGAGAAAAAAATCGAAATTGATACATAACAAATCAATATTATTATTATATATATTATTATATATATATATATTTTTTATAATCTTTATCTATTTCCATTATAACAGGAACTGTTAATATATGTCAACCCCATAATATCACTTTTCATTGTTACACATTATATAATTGGGTATTTTCTATGTAATTATGGATTACAGGGAATTTTCAATAAATTCTCGTACTTTCATTTTTTTGCCAATTTTTCATGAAATAGATTGATGAATGAATAGAAAAAAAATGAACACAACATATTATGTCCCGAACAAATAGGACTGCAATAACGTAATAGACATATATAGATAGCTATAGCTGAAGTTAGATCTATGCATGTTTCATAAATCCAAGTCTTTTTATGCACTGCAATCCTCTCATTCTAAAAAAAAAAAAAAGGGTCAAAATATCTCTCTTCTTTGTTAATTTTCATTCTTTTTTGAACACTTGAAATGGTAAAGGGCTCAAAAAAATTGTATATTTTTTCTGATTATTTTCTTTTTAAAATCTTTCTCTCATGGAGCCAATCAAATCCTGAATTTATTTTTGGGGTATCAATCGAATTGGAATATGTAATATCATACTCTACTAAAAGTCTATTTGTTTGTTTTGTTGCAAATTCTAATTTGAGTAGCAAAATTCCTCTTTTCATAATGCGTATTTCATAGACGTAGTGAGGTAAAATTTCATGTGATTCAGTAAAGTAAAAAGAACATAAATTCCATTATTGCTAAATATATTCATGTGATTCGATGAAGAATGACAGCAAATCATGGGATATTTTCTATAAAATAAAAAAGGGGTAATCAAAAATGCTTGGGGTTGGGAATGAAGGAATGTCTACACTACCGGGATTGAATCAAATACAATTTGAAGGGTTTTGTAGATTCATTGATCGGGGCTTAACAGAAGAACTTTTGAAGTTTCCAAAAATTGAAGATACAGATCAAGAAATTGAATTTCAGTTATTTGCGGAAACATATCAATTGGTAGAACCCTCAATAAAAGAAAAAGATGCTGTATATGAATCACTTACATATTCCTCTGAATTATATATATCCGCGGGAGTAATTTGGAAAAACAGTCAGGATATCCAAGAACAAATTATTTTTATTGGAAACATTCCTCTAATGAATTCCCTGGGAACTTTTATAGTAAATGGAATATACAGAATTGTAATCAATCAAATATTGCAAAGCCCCGGTATCTATTATCGGTCAGAATTGGACCATAACGGAATTTCAGTCTATACTGGCACAATAATATCAGATTGGGGAGGAAGATTAGAGTTAGAAATTGATAGAAAAGCAAGGATATGGGCTCGTGTAAGTAGGAAACAGAAAATATCTATTCTAGTTCTATCATCAGCTATGGGTTCGAATTTAAGTGAAATTCTTGAGAACGTTTGTTACCCCGAAATTTTCTTGTCTTTCCTCAATGAAAAGGAGGAAAAAAAAATAAGGTCAAAAGAAAATGCCATTTTGGAGTTTTATCGACAATTTGCTTGTGTAGGCGGAGATCCCATATTTCCTGAATCTTTATGTACGGAATTACAAAAAAAATTTTTTCAACAAAGATGTGAATTAGGAGGAATTGGGCGGCGAAATATGAACCGAAGGCTGAATATTGATATACCCGAGAACAATACATTTTTGTTACCGCGAGATATATTGACAGCTGCGGATCATTTGATTGGAATGAAATTTGGAATGGGTACACTTGACGATATGAATCATTTGAAAAATAAACGTATTCGTTCCGTAGCAGATCTCTTACAAGATCAATTTGGATTGGCTCTCGTTCGTTTAGAAAATCTAATTATAGGAACTATATGTGGAGCAATTAGATATAAATTGATACCGACTCCTCAGAATTTAGTGACTTCAACGCCATTAACAACCACTTATGAATCTTTTTTTGGATTACATCCATTATCTCAAGTTTTAGATCAAACCAATCCATTGACCCAAATAGTTCATGGAAGGAAATTGAGTTCTTTGGGTCCTGGAGGATTGACGGGGCGAACTGCTAGTTTTCGGATACGGGATATCCATCCTAGTCACTATGGACGCATTTGTCCAATTGACACCTCTGAAGGAATCAATGTCGGACTTATTGGATCCTTGGCAATTCACGCAAGGATTGGTCGTTGGGGGTCTATAGAAAGTCCATTTTATGAAATTTCTGAGAGATCAAAAAGAATACGAATGCTTTCTTTATCACCAAGTAGAGATGAATACTATATGGTAGCGACGGGAAATTTTTTAGCACTGAATCGAGGTATTCAGGAGGAGCAGATTGTTCCAGCTCGATACCGTCAAGAATTTCTTACTATTGCATGGGAACAGGTTCATCTTCGAAGTATTTTTCCCTTCCAATATTTTTCTATTGGAGCTTCCCTCATTCCTTTTATCGAGCATAATGATGCGAATAGAGCTTTAATGAGTTCTAATATGCAACGTCAAGCAGTTCCTCTTTCTCGGTCCGAAAAGTGCATTGTTGGAACTGGATTGGAACGCCAAGTGGCCTTAGATTCGGGAGTTCCCGCTATAGCCGAACACGAGGGAAAGATCGTTTATAATGATACTGAGAAGATTATTTTATTTGGAAGTGGGAATGGTCTAAGTATTCCATTAATTATATATCAACGTTCCAACAAAAATACTTGCATGCATCAAAAATCCCAGGTTCAGAAGGGTAAATGCGTAAAAAAGGGACAAATTTTAGCAGATGGTGCTGCTACAGTTGGTGGTGAACTCGCTTTGGGAAAAAACGTATTAGTAGCTTATATGCCATGGGAAGGTTACAATTCTGAAGATGCTGTACTCATTAGTGAGCGTCTGGTCTATGAAGATATTTATACTTCTTTTCACATACGGAAATATGAAATTCAGACTCATGTGACAAGCCATGGTCCTGAAAGAATCACTAATAAAATTCCACATCTAGAAGCGCATTTACTCCGAAATTTAGACAAAAATGGAATTGTAATTCTGGGATCTTGGGTAGAAACGGGCGATATTTTAGTGGGTAAATTAACGCCTCAAATGGCAAAAGAATCCTCATATGCCCCGGAAGATAGATTATTACGAGCTATACTTGGGATTCAGGTATCCACCTCAAAGGAAACTTGTCTAAAACTACCTATAGGTGGTAGGGGCCGAGTTATTGATGTGAGATGGCTCCACAAAAAAGCGGATTCTAGCTATAATCCAGAAACAATTCATATATATATTTCACAGAAACGTGAAATCAAAGTAGGTGATAAAGTGGCCGGGAGACATGGAAATAAAGGTATCGTTTCAAAGATTTTGTCTAGACAGGATATGCCTTATTTGCAAGATGGAAGACCCGTTGATATGGTCTTCAATCCATTAGGGGTCCCTTCTCGAATGAATGTAGGACAGATATTAGAATGTTCGCTCGGATTAGCTGGGAGTATGCTAAATAGACATTATCGAATAGCACCTTTTGATGAGAGATATGAACAAGAGGCTTCCAGAAAACTTGTGTTTTCTGAATTATATGAGGCCAGTAAAGAAACATCGAATCCATGGATATTTGAACCCGAGTATCCGGGAAAGAGCAGAATATTTGATGGAAGAACGGGGAATCCTTTTGAACAGCCCGTTATAATAGGAAAGCCTTATATCTTGAAATTAATTCATCAAGTTGATGATAAAATACATGGACGTTCCAGTGGACCTTATGCACTTGTTACACAACAACCCCTTAAAGGAAGGGCCAAACAAGGAGGACAACGGGTAGGCGAAATGGAAGTTTGGGCCCTCGAGGGATTCGGTGTTGCTCATATTTTACAAGAGATGCTTACTTATAAATCTGATCATATTAAAGCTCGTCAAGAAGTACTTGGAACTACAATTAGTGGAGGAACAATACCGAAACCTGTGGATGCTCCAGAATCTTTTCGATTGCTCGTTCGCGAACTACGATCTTTGGCTCTGGAACTGAATCATTTCCTTGTCTCTGAGAAAGACTTTCAGATTCAAAGGAAGGAAGTTTAATTGGACTGAATCCGAAATTTTATTTTATGATTGATCAGTATAAACATCAACACCTTCGAATTGGATCAGTTTCCTCTGAACAAATAAGTGCTTGGGCAAAAAAAATCCTACCTAATGGAGAAACAGTTGGGGAGGTAACAAAACCCTATACTCTTCATTATAAAACCAATAAGCCTGAAAAAGATGGATTATTTTGTGAAAGAATTTTTGGGCCTATAAAAAGTGGGATTTGTGCTTGTGGAAATTATCGAGTAATCGGAGATAAAAAAGACCAACCTCAATTTTGTGAACAATGCGGAGTAGAATTTGTTGATTCTCGGATACGTAGATATCAAATGGGGTATATCAAATTAGCATGTCCAGTAACCCATGTGTGGTATTTGAAACGTCTTCCTAGTTATATCGCGAGCCTTTTAGATAAACCTCTTAAAGAATTAGAGGGTCTAGTATACTGCGATGTGTGATTTGATAAAAATTCTTATTGTACAGATTTCGAATGAAAAACTGTCATTCCATTCAATTAAATTGGAATGTCCTATATCTGGCATGTCTCTTGGGATGAGTAACATGAAGCTCAGAATTCAATTCATGGGTGTATTGAATACTCCCAATAAGGGAGTTGGTCTATGGTCAATTCAGTAACAAAAAACTCTTTATACTGTATGTACCTTGTGAAAAAAAAAATACTTTTTTGTGGAATTCATTATTCCATCTCTTTTTTTTTTTTTTATTTTAAAAGAACTAAAATTATGTTCAAAGAATAAAATATATCATGATTGCAGAAGTTTATCTATCGCATATAGGCTTTAAGACATCGTGGCATACCCGTCGAGGTGACGTCTTGACCTAAAAGATCAAACGGTATGATACAGAGACAAAGAAATCTCTTATGAAGTCGAAGATATTCCTTTTTTATTAAGAATTTCATTTTAGAGGATTCCTCGTTCGAAGGGAGGTAGACTACTCAAGAATTTTACATTTTATTTCTGTCGGAATTTCGAATTGCATAAAAAATTCAGAAAAACCGAAGAATGTATCAATGAAATGTTGCTTGGTCTTTATTGATAACTTGAGTCAAGAGTAAACCTTTTTTATTTTATATTTTAGATTAGAGGTTTTCAAAAATATGAAAGCGGAAACCCCTTTCTTTATCTTTAATTGTGTGTAAATACTTTAGCCGGATGAGAGGAAACCCTCATGTCCGATTTTCAAAGGGGGAGATCCATCTTATTGGATCCTATCCAAATTTTTCTTTTGCTAGGCCCGTAGTTAAAAAACCAACTTTCTTACGATTACGAGGTTCATTCGACTATGAAATCCAATCCTGGAGATACAGTCTCCCACTCTTTTTTGCTACTCAAGGTTTGGATACATTTCGAAATAGAGAAATTTCTAGTGGAGCGGGTGCTATACGAGAACAATTAGTTGATCTGGATTTAAGAATGATTATGGATTCTTCGTTGCTAGAATGGACAGAATTAGGAGAAGAGGGGTCCACTGACAATGAAAATGAATGGGAAGATCAAAAAGTTGGAAGAAGAAAGAATTTTTTGGTTCGACGCATGGAATTAGCTAAGCATTTTATCCGAACAAATATAGAACCAGAATGGATGGTATTATGTCTCTTACCAGTGCTTCCTCCCGAATTGAGACCAATTATTCAAATAGATGGCGGTAAACTAATGAGTTCGGATATTAATGAACTCTATAGAAGAGTTATCTATCGGAACAATACTCTTATTGATCTATTAACAACAAGTAGATCTACACCAGAGGAATTAGTAATGTGTCAAGAAAAATTGGTACAAGAAGCCGTGGATACACTTCTTGATAATGGAATCCGCGGACAACCAATGAGGGACGGTAATAATAAAGTTTACAAATCGTTTTCCGATATAATTGAGGGCAAAGAGGGAAGATTTCGAGAGACTCTTCTTGGAAAACGAGTTGATTATTCGGGGCGTTCTGTTATTGTCGTAGGTCCATCACTTTCATTACATCGATGTGGATTGCCCCGCGAAATAGCAATAGAGCTATTTCAGACGTTTCTAATTCGTGGTTTAATTCAAAACCATTTTGCTTCGAACATAGGAGTTGCTAAGAGGAAAATCCGGGAAAAAGAACCCATTGTATGGGAAATACTTCAAGAAGTTATGCGGGGGCATCCAGTATTGCTGAATAGAGCGCCTACTTTGCATAGATTGGGCATACAGGCATTTCAACCCATTTTAGTCGAAGGACGTGCTATTTGTTTACATCCATTGGTGTGTAAGGGATTCAATGCAGACTTTGATGGGGATCAAATGGCTGTTCATGTGCCTTTATCTTTGGAGGCTCAAGCAGAAGCTCGTTTACTTATGTTTTCTCATACGAATCTCTTGTCTCCGGCTATTGGGGATCCCATTTGTGTACCAACTCAAGATATGCTTATTGGACTTTACGTATTAACTAGCGGAAATCGTCGAGGTATTTGTGCAAACAGGTATAATTCGTTTAATTCCCGAAATTCTCACAATGAAAAAATTAGCAATAATAACTTGAAGTATATGAAAAAAAAAGAACCCTTTTTTTGCAATTCCTATGATGCAATTGGAGCTTATAGACAGAAAAGAATAAATTTCGATAGTCCTTTTTGGCTCCGGTGGCGAATAGATCAATGCATTATGTCTTCAAGAGAAGTTCCTATCGAAGTTCACTATGAATCTTTTGGTACCTATTATGAGATTTATGGGGATTATTTAGTAATAAGAAGTATAAAAAAAGAAATTCGTTGTATATACATTCGAACCACTATTGGTCATATTTCTTTTTATCGAGAAATCGAAGAAGCTATACAAGGTTTTTCTCGAGCCGATTCATATGGTATCTAATCATATAAATGGTTAGTGTTGGTATCCACGCTAAGTCAATTTATGATACTGGTGTAAATTCAGGTCAACTAGCATCTTTTCAATTTTCTACGTGAATAAACATAAAGAAAAGGAAGTTTTCCAATCATTAACTCAAATCCATTGTCGAACCGAATAACACTGAGTGGAATATGGAGGTACTTATGGCAGAACGGGCCGATCTAGTCTTTCACAATAACGTGATAGGTGGAACTGCCATTAAACGACTTATTAGCAGATTAATAGATCATTTCGGAATGGCATATACATCACACATCCTAGATCAAGTAAAGACTCTAGGATTCCATCAAGCTACTGCTACATCTATTTCATTAGGAATTGATGATCTTTTAACAATACCTTCAAAAGGATGGCTAGTCCAAGATGCTGAACAACAAAGTTCCATTTTGGAAAAACATAATCATTATGGAAATGTCCATGCGGTAGAAAAATTACGCCAATCCATTGAAATATGGTATGCTACAAGCGAATATTTGCGACAACAAATGAATTCCAATTTTAGGATGACTGACCCCTTTAATCCAGTCCATATCATGTCTTTTTCAGGAGCTAGAGGAAATGCATCTCAAGTGCACCAATTAGTCGGAATGAGAGGATTAATGTCAGATCCACAAGGACAAATGATTGATTTACCCATTCAAAGCAATTTACGTGAAGGACTGTCTTTAACAGAATATATAATTTCTTGCTACGGAGCCCGTAAAGGGGTTGTAGATACTGCTGTACGAACATCAGATGCTGGATATCTTACACGTCGACTTGTTGAAGTGGTTCAACACATTGTTGTACGGCGAACAGATTGCGGTACCATCCGTGGGATTTATGTAAACACCCGAAATGGAATGATGCCAGAAAGAATTTTGATACAAACATTAATTGGTCGTGTAGTAGCAGACGATATATATATAGGTTCACGGTGCATTGTCGTTAGAAATCAAGATATTGGAATTGGACTTATCAATCGATTCATAACTTTTCAAACACAACCAATATTTATTCGAACCCCCTTTACCTGTAGGAATACGTCTTGGATCTGCCGATTGTGTTATGGGCGGAGTCCTATTCATGGGGACCTGGTAGAATTGGGAGAAGCTGTAGGGATTATTGCTGGTCAATCTATTGGAGAACCGGGAACTCAACTAACATTAAGAACTTTTCATACTGGTGGAGTATTCACAGGGGGTACTGCTGAATATGTGCGAGCCCCCTCGAATGGAAAAATAAAATTTAATGAGGATTTAGTTCACCCTACACGGACACGTCATGGATATCCTGCTTTTATATGTAATATAGACTTCTATGTAACTATTGAAAGTGACGATATTATACATAACGTCATTATTCCACCAAAAAGTTTTCTATTAGTTCAAAATAATCAATATGTAAAATCAGAACAAGTGATTGCGGAGATCCGCGCGGGAACATCTACTTTAAATTTGAAAGAGAGGGTTCAAAAACATATTTATTCTGACTCAGAAGGGGAAATGCATTGGAGTACCGATGTGTACCATACATCACAATTTATATATAGTAATGTACATATCTTACCAAAAACAAGTCATTTATGGATATTGTCAGGAAAGTCGTGCAGGTCTAATACAATCCATTTTTTACTTCGCAAGGATCAAGATCAAGTTACCATGGATTCACTTTCTAATGGAAAAACAAATATTTCGAATCTTTTAGAAAGGAATGATCAAGTAAAACATAAATTCAATACTTTTGGTACAAAAGAAAAGTGGATTAGCGATTCTTCAATATTGAATCAAATCATATGTACAGATCATTCTGATTTAATGTATCCTGCTATTTTGAACGATACTTTTTATTTCTTGGCGAAAAGGCGAAGAAATAGATTTCTTATTCCATTTCCATTCCAATCGATTCAAGAACGAAAGAACGAACTAATGTCCCCTTCCGGTGTCTCCATTGAAATACCTATCAATGGTATTTTTCATGAAAATAGTATTTTTGCTTATTTCAATGATCCTCAATACATAAGACAGAGTTCAGGAATTACTAAATATACAACTATAGGAATTCATTCTATTTTTCAAAAAGAAGATTTCAGTGAGTATCAAGGAATCGAAGAAGTAAAGCCAAAATACCAAATTCAAGTAGATAAAATTTTTTTTATTCCCGAAGAAGTGCATATTTTACCCGAATCTTCTTCCCTAATGGTACGGAATAATAGTCTTGTTGGAATAGGAACACCAATCACTTTCAATATAAGAAGTCGAGTAGGCGGATTGGTCCGATTAGAAAAGAAAAAAAAAAAAATAGAATTAAAAATATTTTCTGGAAATATCCATTTTCCCGGAGAGATGGATAAGATATCCCGACACAGTGCCATCTTGAGACCGCCCGGAACGGTAAAAAAAAAAAAATGCAAGGAATCAAAAAAATTTAAAAATTGGATTTATGTCCAATGGATCGCAACTACCAAGAAAAAGTATTTTGTTTTGGTTCGACCTGTAATTTTATATGAAATACCGGACAGTATCAATTTTGTAAAACTTTTTCCCCAAGATCTATTCCAGGAAAAGGATAATCTGGAACTAAAAGTTGTCAATTATATTCTTTATGGAAATGGAAAATCCATTCGGGGAATTTCCGACACAAGGATTCAATTAGTTCGGACTTGTTTAGTCTTCAATTGGGATCACGGGAAAAAAAGTTCTTCTATTGAGGAGGCCCCCGCTTCCTTTATTGAAGTAAGTACAAATGGTTTGATTGAGTATTTTCTAAGAATTGACTTAGTCAAATCTAATACTTCATATATTAGAAAAAGAAATGACCCGTCTGGTTTAGGATTGATCAGGGATAATCAATCGGATCGAATCAATCCCTTTTTTTCTATTCATTCCAAGGGAAAAATTCAACAATCACTTAGCCAAAATCACGGAACTATTCGTATGTTGTTGAATAAAAAGAAAGAATGCCGATCTTGGATAATTTTGTCATCATCTAATTGTTTTCAAATGAGACCATTCAACAATGTAAAATATCACAATGGAATAAAAAAAGATCCTATAATTTCAATTAATAATAATAATTCGTTCGGCCCTTTAGGAATAGCCCTTCAAGTTGCGAATTTTTATTCACTTTATCATTTAATAACTCATAATAAGATCTCAATCATTAAAAATTTGCAACTTGACAAATTCACTGAAATTTTTCAAGTAATTAAATATTATTTAATGGACGAAAATGAGAAAATTTTTAAACCCGATCTATACAGTAATATTGTTTTGAATCCATTCCATTTGAATTGGTTTTTTCTCCATCATTTTTATTGTGAAAAAACGTTTACAATAATAAGTCTTGGACAATTGATTTGTGAAAATATATGTATAGCTAAAATGAAAAATGGACCACACCTAAAACTAAAATCGGGTCAAGTTATAACAGTTCAAATGGATTCTGTAATAATAAGATTGGCTAATCCTTATTTGGCGACTCCAGAAGCAACCATTCACGGCCATTATGGGGAGATCCTTTCTCAAGGAGATATTTTAGTTACATTCATATATGAAAAATCGAGATCCGGTGATATAACACAAGGTCTTCCAAAAGTGGAACAGATATTAGAAATACGTTCGATTGATTCAATATCCATGAATCTAGAAAAAAGAATTGATGCTTGGAACGAGTGTATAACAAAAATTCTCGGCATGCCTTGGGGATTCTTGATTGGTGCTGAGCTAACTATAGCGCAAAGTCGTATTTCTTTGGTTAATAAAATCCAAAAGGTTTATCGATCCCAGGGAGTACATATCCATAATAGACATATCGAGATTATTGTGCGTCAAATAACATCCAAAGTCTTGGTTTCAGAAGATGGAATGTCTAATGTATTTTTACCTGGCGAACTAATTGGATTATTGCGAGCAGAACGAATGGGGCGTGCCTTGGAAGAACCCATTTGTTACCGAGCTTTATTATTGGGAATAACAAAAACATCTCTGAATACTCAAAGTTTCATATCTGAAGCGAGTTTTCAAGAAACTGCTAGAGTTTTAGCAAAAGCCGCTCTTCGGGGTCGTATTGATTGGTTGAAAGGTCTTAAAGAGAATGTTGTTTTAGGGGGGATGATACCCGTTGGTACCGGATTCAAAAGAATAATGCACCGTTCACGGTCAAGGCAACATAACAAGATTACCCGGAAAAAAAAATTATTCGAAGTAGAAATTAGAAATCTTTTGTTCCATCACAGAAAATTCTTTGATTTTTATCATTTCAAAGAATTTATGTGATACATTATTAGAAATATAGGATTAAATGGTTCCTAAAAGCGGATTCGACTCAGCCCCTTAAAATCTTTAAATGCAGTCATTTGATTTGGTAATAAAGTAGAATAAAAAATAATAATAAATAGAAATAAAAGAATGGCCTGATTCTATCTTAACGGCCAATCGTCTATAAAAGAGAAGGTTCCATCGGAACAATTATTTATTGCTATTTCAGGATACTGGGTCTCTCTTTATTTTTTTTCAATTTTTTTTTTTTTAAAAAAGTGTGGGGATAAATGACAAAAAGATATTGGAACATCACTTTTGAAGAGATGATGGAAGCTGGGGTTCATTTTGGCCATGAGCCTAGGAACTGGAATCCTCGAATGGCACCTTTTATATCGGGAAAACGTAAAGGTATTCATATTACAAATCTTACTAAAACTGCTCGTTTTTTATCAGAAGCTTGTGATTTGGCTTTTGATGCAGCAAGCACAGGAAAACAATTTTTAATTGTTGGTACAAAAAAAAAAGCAGCCGATTCAGTAACACGGGCTGCAATAAGAGCTCGATGTCATTATGTTAATAAAAAATGGCTCAGAGGTATGTTAACGAATTGGTATACTACAGAAACGAGACTTCGTGAGTTCAGGGACTTGAGAACGGAGCAAAAGACGGGGAAACTGAACTCTCTTCCAAAAAGAGATGCCACTATGTTGAAGAGACAATTATCTCATTTGGAAAGATATCTAGGCGGTATAAAATATATGACAAGATTACCTGATATTGTAATAATCCTTGATCAGCAAGAAGAATATACGGCTCTTCAAGAATGTATCACTTTGGGAATTCCAACGATTTCTTTAATTGATACAAATTCTGACCCAGATCTTGCAGATATTTCGATTCCGGCTAATGATGATGCTATAGCTTCCATCGGATTAATTCTTAACAAATTAGTTTTTGCAATTTGTGAGGGTCGTTCTAGCTATATACAAAAAAATTGATTAATAATAAGATAAATCAATTTTTCGATTTGGTTGGGCGTGCGGTCATAGATTTTTGGAATTGGTTATTATAGCATTACAAAATTGTGTAAAAAGAAATATTTTGTGATTAGTTAGGTATTCAAAATAGAAAATCAAAGTAAAATAAGGAAATGGTTGAATCAAAATAATTCCCTTTCAAGGTATATTTTTTTATTTTAGAGGACAGGGCAATATGAATGTTCTATTATGTTACATCAACACATTAAACAGATTCTATGATATATCTGCTGTGGAAGTAGGTCAACATTTCTATTGGCAAATAGGGGATTTTCAAGTGCATGCTCAAGTACTTATTACCTCTTGGGTTGTAATTGCTATCTTATTAATTTCAACCATTCTAGTTGTTAGAAATCCGCAAACTATTCCCACGTCTGGTCAGAATTTTTTTGAATATGTCCTTGAATTCATTCGAGACGTGAGCAAAACTCAGATTGGAGAAGAATATGGTCCATGGGTTCCGTTTATTGGAACTCTGTTTCTATTTATTTTTGTTTCGAATTGGTCAGGGGCCCTTTTGCCTTGGAAAATTATAAAGTTACCTCATGGAGAGTTAGCTGCACCCACAAATGATATAAATACTACTGTTGCATTAGCTTTACTTACGTCAGTAGCCTATTTCTATGCGGGTATTTCAAAAAAGGGATTGGCCTATTTTGGTAAATACATCCAACCAACGCCAATCCTTTTACCGATTAACATCTTAGAAGATTTCACAAAACCCTTATCGCTTAGTTTTCGACTTTTTGGAAATATATTAGCGGATGAATTAGTAGTTGTTGTTCTTGTTTCGTTAGTACCTTTAGTAGTTCCTATACCTGTTATGTTCCTTGGATTATTTACAAGTGGTATTCAAGCTCTTATTTTCGCTACTTTAGCTGCGGCGTATATAGGTGAATCCATGGAAGGGCATCATTGACTAGTTATCAAAATCGTGTTTTAGCCCGCAACAAAGTATGTGTGGCTCGCGATAATATACTTAAGGAATATTAATAAAAAAATACAAAGAAATTTTAAAAAGGTTTAATAACAATCAAAAAGTAGAAAGAAAATTAAAACAATTACCAGGGAATTGTAAAAAAAAAAATAGAGATTAAATAAATTAACAAAGGTTGAGGGGGTCAAACTAGGTGTATATATAATCTAATCGTTATAAGACAGCTGGGGGATTTCCAAGAATGATTGATTGAATCTAAGATACAACTCATTGGTTTACGGTATGGAACAAACACATGTATATGTCATAGTAGATATTCATTAGTTATATATGACGATCTATCTAAATTTGTTCTGCTACTACTCTAAATTTAGGTAGGGATTCAAAAAAAAGATTCCATCTCTTGTAATTCTGAATTGAATATAAAAAAATGACTAAAAAAATGAAATCAAAGAAAAAAAAAGTTTAAAATGTAAGATAAGACCAAAAATTGTATGTATTCACAAAAAACTACAAGGGTAGAAACGAAAAAAGTGAATATCGAAGTAATTGGGATAATTCAATAAAAATTATTAAGTTTGAAATTTTGAATTACACTTCGACTAGATAAAGAGAAATATGAAGAATGAAATAATTAAGTCATAAATTTTTTGTTGATTATATTATTAACTATTTTTTTATTTTCTTTGGAATAGGAGAAACTTATCATGAATCCACTGATTGCTGCTGCTTCTGTTATCGCTGCTGGGTTGGCCGTCGGGCTTGCTTCTATTGGACCTGGAGTTGGTCAAGGCACAGCTGCAGGGCAAGCTGTAGAAGGGATTGCGAGACAACCGGAAGCAGAGGACAAAATACGGGGTACTTTATTACTTAGTCTGGCTTTTATGGAAGCTTTAACTATTTATGGGCTGGTTGTAGCATTAGCTCTTTTATTTGCCAATCCTTTTGTTTAATAAAAAAAATACATCTTGTTTTTTCCATGGACTTTCGTTGCTGCTCTTGCTTTTTTTTTCATTCTATTTAGATTTTACTCCTACAATTTTTTCTTCATTCGGATTAACATACTGATTCGCCTTCTTCCGTCCCTTTTTTTAGTCCACTGACCCCTTAATTTTGATTTAGAAAGTGTTGAAACCAACTAAGTATTTTGCAATTGACATAAGAACTAGTATTTCCTTCTAAGAAGTATCATTCTTATAGGGACTCTTTCAATTGACTAACCAATTTTAGTATATTTTTATTCTTACTAATATACTCATTTTAGTAAGAATAAAAATATACTAATTTGATATATTCATATTAAATAATTAAAAAATTAGATTATAGAATAAACTATCATAAACAAATAAAAAAAACTTGGAATCGTAAAAAGAAATTTTGTCTATCCATAAGAGGAGATGCGATCATATGAAAAATATAACCGATTCTTTTCTTTGCTTCATTTACTGGCCATCCGCCGGAAGTTTCGGGTTTGATACCGATATTTTAGCAACAAATCTAATAAATCTAAGTGCAGTGCTAGGTGTATTGATTTTTTTTGGAAAGGGAGTGTGTGCGAGTTGTTTATTTCAAAGAATAGATTGGATACAACCAACTGCACTTTTTTTGTTATAACTAGGAAAATGTGCATGATCCGGCGAATGACTTCTTACAAAATAACGAAAAAAAAATAGTTAAGAACCATAGCATTTCGCGATTCATTGGGAAATCTACTTTGATTCTCTATCAACCAAGAATTTTGGAACATTACCATGGTTAAAGCTAACCAGTTTGAAGTTTCGACGCAGTCTAGTATTCTTTCTACCACTATGTTAATAGTGAAATTCGAATTTTTTCGATATAGAACACTCATGTCGAAAAACTGACTTGAATTCTCTTTATGATGGATGAAAAATAGGAAAAAGGTGTTGTGTTTAACGCCTCCGTTTCTACTTTTCTACAATGCAGAATTGATGACCTACGTATAAATTAATGAGAATTCTTTGGATTTCAAGAAAAAAAAAAACAACTTTGCTGACAATTATTTGTTTGGTCAGAAGAGTCCTCCAAATATTGGGGTCTTGTATTGATAATCATTTTCAAGATTTTTCGAAATAGAGAAAAGAGGATAGGCTCATTCCATAATAAATATGGGGAAATTTCCTATAAGGAATTGAGTGTGAGAGCCAAATGAATTGAAAGATTCATGTTTGGTTCGGGAAGAGATCATAGACATTTTGAAATGAATGGAAAGAGAATCTACTTTCATTAAGTGATTTATTAGATAATCGAAAACAGAGAATCTTGAGAACTATTCGAAATTCAGAAGAACTACGGGAAACAGCCATTGAACAGCTGGAAAAAGCCCGGTCCCGTTTAAGGAAAGTAGAAATGGAAGCAGATCGGTTTCGAGTGAATGGTTATTCCGAGATAGAACGAGAAAAATTGAATTTAATTAATTCAATTTATACAACTTTGGAACAATTCGAAAATTACAAAAATGAAACCATTCATTTTGAACAACAAAGGGCAATTAATCAAGTGCAACAAAGGGTTTTACAACAAGCATTACAAGGAGCTCTGGGAACTTTGAATAGTTGCTTAAACAACGAGTTACATTTACGTACGATCAGTGCTAATATTGGTATGTTTGGGGCGATGAAAGAAAAAAATAACTGATTAGTTGTTCTACTATAATTGAGAGTATAGGCAGGCAGGCCTTCTTTTTGTTTTTCTTCGAAAAAGAATCAAATTCAGAAATATTCATGGTAACCATTCGTGCAGATGAAATTAGTAAAATTATCCGTGAACGTATTGAGCAATATAATACCGAAGTAAAAATTGTAAATACAGGTACCGTACTTCAAGTAGGCGATGGCATTGCTCGTATTTATGGTCTTGATGAAGTAATGGCGGGTGAATTAGTAGAATTTGAAGAAAGTACAGTAGGCATTGCTTTGAATTTGGAATCAAAAAATGTTGGTGTTGTATTAATGGGTGATGGTTTGATGATACAAGAGGGAAGTTCCGTAAAAGCAACAGGAAGAATTGCTCAGATACCGGTAAGTGAGGGTTATTTGGGTCGTGTTGTAAATGCCCTAGCTAAACCTATTGACGGTCGAGGAGAAATTTCAGCTTCGGAATCTCGGTTAATCGAATCTCCCGCTCCCGGTATTATTTCCAGACGGTCCGTGTATGAGCCCCTTCAAACGGGACTTATTGCTATTGATTCTATGATCCCTATAGGGCGTGGCCAGCGAGAATTGATTATTGGGGACAGACAAACTGGTAAAACAGCAGTAGCTACAGATACGATTCTCAATCAACAGGGACAAAATGTAGTATGTGTTTATGTAGCTATTGGTCAAAAAGCATCTTCTGTGGCTCAAGTCGTAACTTCTTTACAAGAAAGAGGAGCAATGGAATACACTATTATAGTGGCTGAAACAGCAAATTCCCCAGCTACATTACAATACCTCGCGCCTTATACAGGAGCAGCTCTGGCTGAATATTTTATGTACCGTGAACGCCACACTTTAATCATTTATGATGATCCCTCCAAACAAGCACAGGCTTATCGCCAAATGTCTCTTCTATTACGAAGACCACCAGGTCGCGAAGCTTATCCCGGAGATGTTTTTTATTTACATTCGCGTCTTTTGGAAAGAGCCGCTAAATTAAGTTCTCAGTTAGGTGAAGGAAGTATGACTGCTTTACCAATAGTTGAGACCCAATCAGGAGATGTTTCAGCTTATATTCCTACTAATGTAATTTCTATTACAGACGGCCAAATATTCTTATCTGCCGATTTATTCAATGCTGGGATCAGACCCGCAATTAATGTGGGTATTTCCGTTTCCAGAGTTGGATCGGCGGCTCAAATAAAAGCCATGAAACAAGTAGCTGGTAAATTAAAATTGGAATTGGCACAATTCGCAGAATTAGAAGCTTTTGCACAATTCTCTTCAGATCTCGATAAAGCCACGCAAAATCAATTGGCAAGAGGTCAACGATTGCGCGAGTTGCTTAAACAATCCCAATCAGCTCCTCTTACTGTGGAAGAACAGATAATAACTATTTATACTGGAACGAACGGTTATCTTGATTCATTAGAAATTGAACAGGTAAGGAAATTTCTCCTTGAGTTCCGGGCTTATTTAAAAACGAATAAACCTAAATTCAACGAAATCATATCTTCTACCAAGACATTCACTGGGGAAGCAGAAGCCATTTTGAAGGAAGCTATTCAGGAACAGATGGAACTCTTTTTACTTCAGGAACAAGTAGAAAAAAATTGATTAAAATTTTCATACCGTTAAAAAATTTCTATCATTAGTCTCTTAAAAAAAAGAATCATAAAGATAATAAATTCACAATATATTTTTATAAATATACGAATTCAATTAATATATATGCAATTGCAATCAATTCAATATGTAATCAATTTGCGTCCAATAGGATTCGAACCTATACCAAAGATTTAGAAGACCTCTGTCCTATCCATTAGACAATGGACGCTTTTCTTTTTTTCTTTCCCTTTTCACGAAAATTTCGTGAAAAGGGAAAGAAAAAAGAATTCTATACTAAAACTAAATGAAGAAATTTACTAAATAAAAAATAGAATATAAGCGGGTAGCGGGAATCGAACCCGCATCGTTAGCTTGGAAGGCTAAGGGTTATAGTCGACGTTTATGAATGAACGTCTCTAATTCAAAACTGAACGTGAAACTTTTGTTTCATTCAGCTCCTTTACAGAATAATTTAAGAGATAGATGGAATACATGAAAAAAAGAATCCATAACATCTATGTCAGCCTTTCGGTATGAATACAATTAACGTTGCTTTTTAGATGATCCCTATAGAAAAGGAGTATTCGAACAATCTCTTTTTTTCTAGTTACTTCGTTCTCTATTTCTATTTGAGAGAATCTTTAGGAAAAGAATAAAATTTCCGTCGAGCTAAAAAAATATGTTGATGTTTCTAGTAAACTAAAAAAATCATTTCATAGCTATTTTGCTTCAATCTCTCCTATACAAAACAAATAATAAAAAAATTGGAAGATTTAGTTACGATTGGAAACGAATTTTATATATCTTTCTCCCTGGATCCTTTACTTATATTCAAAAATTGGGATTCTGGATCCAATTGCAAAAACTTATGTTTCATAATTTTAGAATCAATTCTAAATTGTATACAAATTATGATAATGTATATTATTCCTCGAATTGCTCCTTGAGAGGTATAAAGGATTAAATACCTTTAAGTAAGAAATAAAGTTTTTGATCGTGATATGAATCACGGAAGGGACCCCTTAACTATTACTATTAAGGGGTCGATAGAACGAATCGCACTTTTACCACTAAACTATACCCGCTACAATACTATTATTGTATATAAAAAGATCTTTTGTCAATATCAATACAGGAAGGGGAATCAGTCCTAATTATGAAATAGGTGCAGAATTTTATGATAAATACAGTGTTCACATGTTTCGTAAAGGGCCCCCTAATGAAATTTAGAAAAGGGGGCGAATCTCATTTTTGGATTTTGTTGAAGGTATTTTGACAGATAGATCTCGACAAAATTACTAAACGAAATTCATAAGACAAAAATGCATTGTGCAAGAATCCATAGTTCTATTTCTTTTTTTAGATACGTTAACTGATTAATTCGTATGATATACGATCAAAAAGTTATTTTTATTTTTGTTTGATCGTATTAAAATGTTTTCCTTAATTACAAGTTTCTTTCAAATCTGATACAGAAAAATAAATCATTGTGATTCATGGGAAAAAAGAGCCGTGCCAGTACCTAGCTGGACTCTGGTTGGATAAAAAAACAAACTAAAAAAAAAAGAAAAGAAAAAATTTTATATTGCGTATATATAGAATATAACTTTAGTATAGGTATAAGAAAATATAACTAATATTTATGAGTTAATATAGAATTATGAATAGTAATTAAATAAAATGATAATCAAATAGAAAAAAGATAGATAGATAAGATATATCAAATGACGATCAATATCAAATAAGATATATAGAAGGCTTTTTTGAGCCCTACTTTTTGTTCTTTTTGTTTATCCGAGGTATCATAAGCATAATAATTCAATTTTTTGAATTGGGGAGAGATGGCTGAGTGGACTAAAGCGTCGGATTGCTAATCCGTTGTACGAATTTTTGTACCGAGGGTTCGAATCCCTCTCTTTCCGTTTATTGATGATTTGGCATTTTTTTCTTTTGAACTTCTGGAATTTCTTTTTTTTTTTATTCCCTGTTTGTTTCATTTTTTACTAGTTAAAGATGTAAAATAGATAGAAAAACGAAAAATATTTAAAAATCCAGCATAAGTACGGAAAAGAACAAAGATTTTCTTATTCTTCACGTCCAGGATTACGTCCTGGATCATTAGATAGGAATCCGAAGATGAAAAGAGAAACAAAGAATATCACTATTGTGTAAACAAATAGTTTTAGAGTAAGCATTACAAAATCTCCAAGATAATAAAAAAAAAAAAACGACAGAGAAAGAGAATAGATTCTCTTGTATTTCATATTATGTTTCCTTTGATACTCAGTTTATAAGAAATGAAGTTATTTCAAAAAAACTAAAAAAATTGATTTGTAGTAAGAGTTGAGCCTTTGTTTTACCATTACCAACAATTCAATTTTCTTTCATATCCACAAGATCCACGTATTGGTGGTAGACTCAAATCGAATAATAGAATAATATAATTTTTATTTTTGAATGGAAAAAAAGGAAATGATGAGATGATCCATATTTTTATTGTCTATCCAACAATTTCAAGATTTATAATCACGGATTCACACTGTAAGACTTATCTTATTTTTAAAAATGTTAAAATTTGAGTTTTCTAATAAATTCTGACTTTTTTTTCGGACATTATTCAAATTAAAGATCTTATCGAAAACTTACAGCAGCTTGCCAAACAAAAGCTAAGAGAAAAAAGAGTAAGGGTATTACTGGCATAAAATCTACAATTGGATTCAAAAAAGCGTAAGCTTCTGGTAATTTCCCCAAGAAAAAACTACTTGAATAAAGGGCAGAGTGAATACAAATACAGACCGAGCTAAAGATATTAAGCATAACAAAAATGTTTTTCTTTAAGAAAATGAATTGTCTTTTTTCTTTTGTTTTTAATTCTAATTTTGATTGTATTTTTTTTATTATTATATAGATGATTTATTCTATATATGATATGATTTATTCTATATATGATATGATTTATTATATAATTTATTATTATTATTATCCATTTTTGTATTATACTTTTATATTAACAATGAAATATAAAATCAAAATTTTTTGATTTTATTTAGATAGAATAGAGAATATATAGAATAGAAAATGAATAATTTGAAAATCTAAAAGGATAGAATATAAAATATTGAATTCCTATTTATAGATATGAAGATTACTAAATCAGTAATAAAACGAAAAAAAAAGATGAATCAACTAAGATCAGACCCCCACTTTTTTTGATTTGAACTGAATAAGTTCAAACAATATCTTAATTGAATTCTATGGAATGATCAATAAATTTCGTTTAATTCGATATCGATACATATCAAAATTCTAGCAACAATTTATTCTATAGAATAAATTTCGAAGTGTAATTTACGAACAACTCATAATACTATTTATGTCGAATCAAAATGGGGCGTGGCCAAGCGGTAAGGCAGCGGGTTTTGATCCCGTTATTCGGAGGTTCGAATCCTTCCGTCCCAGATCATATCTATTCAAGATATATACCTATTTCAATACAAATTGTATATCCGAATAAAGATTCCTTTTTTTTTTTTTAGAAATTGATTTTTTTATATTTAATTTACAAACCATGAAAATAGAATATTGACTTAATTTCGACTTCTTGACTTTAGAAATAAAATTGTATAGTCAGAAAACCTAAAACCTAGAAGTGAAAAGTATATATTATTATCTATTGATTGAGTCAATGACTATGCACGATTTCAAAATGGAATCAATTACATACCAGATTGAAACTAAAAAATAATGTTATGGTAAAACCTCGTTTGAAACGATGTAGTAAAAAGCAGCGTGGGACTTGAAAAACGTGACTATATTAGCTGCGGAGTCTTACATGCCCTATTTTCTTTATACTATCTAGTTTCTAGTATCTAGAAATAGGGATCCTCGATTTTTCGATTTGAGTGATCTATTTATTCCAAAATTCGGTGCTCAACCTACCTCATATTAGGAAAAAGTCAAGAAATAAACTAATTTGGTGCATAAATACCGTAGACCAAATGAGCCTTTTTACTTCTTTGTTTTTATTCTATTCATTCATTTTTATATTAGAAATAGTTATTGATTTGATATTCAAATATAAATGATACATTTGTTCAATACTTCTTCGCTCATTATTATTATAAGTTATTAATCCTCGCAATTCTATTTCTATACTTAAGTCGATAAAAAATGATCATCGAATGACTATTCATCTATTGTATTTTAAAGTGGTTCAATCCAATGTTGCTGTTTAATAGGGATTTAGAATATAGGTGTGGTTTAAGTAAATCCCTAGATAGTTTTGATCCTATTGAAGATAGTTTTTATCCTATTGAAAATAACGGTGTAAATGAAGACCCATCTATTTTAACTGATGACCCATATATTTTAACTGATGACCCATCTATTTTAACTGATGACTCATCTATTTTAACTGATGACCCATCTATTTTAACTGATATGGATAATGACATTCATAGTTGGATTGAGAGTTATCTTCGTTATTTAGATGATAGTGACAACTACAATGCCAATATCAGTGACTTGAATAGTTACATTTTAGATGATACAAATGATAGTGATTTGTATGAAATAGAAAATTCTAATGATACAAATGATAGTGATTTTACTCCAATAGAATATTCTAATGATACAAATAATAGTAAATTTACTCCAATACAATATCCTGATGATCCAAAAGATACTTCTTATACTGAAAAATTTAAGCATTTATGGGTTGAATGCGAAAGTTGCTTTGGATTAAATTATAAGAAATTTTTTAAATCCAAAATGAATATTTGCGAACACTGTGGAGATCATTTGAAAATGAGCAGTTCAGATAGAATCGAACTTTCGATTGATCCAGGTACTTGGAATCCTATGGATGAAGACATGTTTTCTGGATCCCATTGAATGGGACAAACCTTATACGGAAGACGAACCTTCTACGGAAGACGAATACGACTCTTCTACGGAAGACGAATACGAATCTTCTACGGAAGACAAACCTTCTAACGAACCTTCTACGGAAGACAAACCTTCTAACGAACCTTCGACGGAAGACAAACCTTCTAACGAACCTTCGACGGAAGACAAACCTTCTAACGAACCTTCGACGGAAGACAAACCTTATACGGAAGACGAATCTTCTCCGGAAGACGAATCTTCTCCGGAAGACGAATCTTCTCCGGAAGACGAATCTTCTCCGGAAGACGAACCTTCTACGGAAGACGAATACGACTCTTCTACGGAAGACGAACCTTATATAGATCGTCTTGATTTTTATCAAGAAAGTACAGGATTACTGGAGGCGGTTCAAACAGGCACAGGTCAACTAAATGGTATTCCTGTAGCAATAGGTATTATGGATTTTCAGTTTCTGGGGGGTAGTATGGGATCCGTAGTGGGTGAGAAAATAACTCGGTTGATCGAATATGCTACCAATCAACTTTTACCTCTTATTATAGTATGTGCGTCCGGAGGAGCGCGTATGCAAGAAGGAAGTTTGAGCTTAATGCAAATGGCTAAAATATCTTCTGCTTTATATAATTATCAAATCAATCAAAAGTTACTCTATGTAGCGATACTTACATCGCCTACTACTGGTGGGGTAACAGCTAGTTTTGGGATGTTGGGGGATATCATTATTGCCGAACCAAAAGCTTACCTTGCATTTGCGGGTAAAAGAGTAATTGAACAAACGTTGAATAAGGAAGTGCCTGAAGGTTCCCAATCGGCTGAAGTTTTTTTCGAAAAAGGCTTATTGGATGCAATCGTATCACGTGATTCTTTAAAGGACTTTTTAAGTGAGTTATTTGAATTCCATGGTTGCTTTCCTTGGATTGAAAATGAAAACTAATGCAGACTATCATTTTATTTATGTTTTTCAATTTTTAACTTTTCATTAATATCATAAAATGAATATCATAAAGAAATCTTCTTATTATATAAAAATGATATAAAAAGAAAATGAGAACACACAAGAGTAAAGTAATAAGATAAGAATAAAAAATAAAGATTAATTATCATGGACATATTTCTTGTAGAAATAGACAGCAAAATAAATCCAGTTATTTCGTTCGACATTCCTTATATTTAATTTAATATTCAAATTATTAAAATTAACGATTTTGATTCTTAATAAATCTTATTCCATTTTTTTCTTATGGGTTTATTCTCTTTATATACTCCATATAGAATATATATATATATTCATATCTATTTATTTAGCTCTACATAGTAGAATTAAAAAAATAGACTTAGTATAAGTCTATATGAATTCTAGTGATTATAGACTTTCTTTATTCCAATATAAGAAGAATCCAAATATTAATCTAACAATCAACAAAAAAGAACAGGTACAAATATGAAATTGAGGTACCCCATTTTATGATAAACTTACCATCCCTTTTTGTTCCTTTAGTAGGCCTAGTATTTCCGGCAGTTGCAATGGTTTCTTTATTTCTTCATGTTCAAAAAAACAATATTTTTTAGATACCACAAGTTTCATATATTTTTGAAAATAGGGTTAAATTTTTTAGTTTGGATTTGTTCTTTTGTTCCATTTTTGAATAACTATTGCCTTCAATAAAAAAAAAAGAAAAGTACTAATATTATATAAGCCTTAATAAGATAAGGAGGTTTTCATATAACAACATAAATATTAATCTAACAATCAAGAAAAAAGAACAGGTACAAATATGAAATTGAGGCACCCATTTTATGATAAACGTTTATGTGTTTTTAGTGGGCCTTGTATTAATTGTAATGTCTGCTTTATTGGTTCATGTTCCAAAATTCATTAGTTGGGGGTCAGAAAAACTTGGTTGTCGTTCACAAGACGCATGGCTTGACATTGTACCGGGGTCCCGAAAAATTATCAATTTATTCTGGGCGTCTTTCACTCTTTTAGGTTCATTAGGAGTTTTATATATTTCAGTTTCCAGTTATTATGGGAGGGATTTTTTCTCTTTCATTTCGTCCGAATTTGTCATTCCTTTTTTGACACAAGGAGTCACGCTGACTTTCTATGGAATTGCCGGTCTCTTTCTAAGTTTACATTGGTGGCTTCTAATTTTTTGGAATGTGGGGAGTGGCTATAATTTTTTCGATAAAAAAAATCGAATGGTATGTTTTTTTCGTTACGGATTTCCTGGAACATATCGTCGTATTTTTCTCCGAGTTCGTATGGAAGATATTCAGTCCCTCATACTACAAGCTAACCCAGAACCTAGTAGTGGTGTCCTTTATATGCAAACCAGAGAACAGGGGACCATTCCCTTGACTCCTGTTGATGATAGGACTCCATGCAACGTTATACAAAAAGCTTGGGACTTGTCCAGATTCTTGAGTGTACCAATGGAAATCGTTCCATATTCTTGAGTATACCAATGGAAATCGCTGTATCCAAACAATTTCATTTTTAATTCATAGCTTTTGAAACACTTTTTTTCTTCTTCATTCAAATTGGCAATGGCTTATTTCGTTTTCTTATTTGATTTCTGTATTCTTTTGGATTCTTTTTTCAAATTGAAGGAAAAAGAAACTAACCTCCGAATTACAAATAAAAAGAATAGCTTCTCAATTTCTATGAAAAAATTATAAATTGATATATTCTAGGCTAAGCTCTATTACTTGTATTTACTTGTAATAGAACTTATGCTTGATAGAAAGATTATTATTATATATAGTTGAAAAATGAGATGAAACTGAGTTCATTAAAGACGAAAAATGGCAAAAAAGAAAGCATGCATTCCCCTTCTATGTCTTACATCTATAGTCTTTTTGCCCTGGTGCATCTCTTTTACATTTCAGAAAAGTCTGGAATCTTGGATTACTAATTGGTGGAATATGAAAGAATCCGAAATTGTCTTGAATACTATTCAAGAAAAAAGTATTTTAAAGAAATTGCTAGAGTTCGAGGAACTGTTCCTCTTGGATGAAATGCTAAAGGAATACCCGGAAACACGTTTACAAAACCTTCGTATCGAAATCTACAAAGAGACCATCCAATTGATCGAGACGAACAACCTAGATCGTATCCATACGATTTTCCATTTCTGTACAAATATAATCTGTTTCCTTATTCTAAGTGGTTATTCTATTCGAGGTAATCAAGAACTCATTATTCTTAACTCTTGGGTTCAAGAATTTCTATATAACTTAAGTGACACAATAAAAGCTTTTTCTATTCTTTTATTAACTGATTTTTGTATAGGATTCCATTCGACTCAGGGTTGGGAACTAATGATTGGGTCTGTCTATAAAGATTTTGGATTTACTCCGAATGATCAGATTCTATCTTGTCTTGTTTCGATTTTTCCAGTCATTTTAGATACTATTTTTAAATATTCTATTTTCCGTTATTTAAATCGTGTATCTCCGTCGCTTGTAGTCATTTATCATTCAATGAAGGAATGAAAAAACGACCCACTGATCCAATTCTAAAATTTGTTTTTTGTATAGAAAAGCTAAACATTTAAAATTGAACTTATTCGTTTTCGTTTTACTCGTATTCTTCCTATATTATAGGAAAAGAATTGGAGTAAATAGCAGAATCATGGATAGGGAACTGTGCCAGTAACCTACCTAATCTTATTGTAGAAATTTTCAGGATCAATGATTGGACCATGCAAACTAGAAATGCTTTTTCTTGGATAAAGAAAGAGATTACCCGATCCATTTCCGTATTGCTCATGATATATATAATAACTCGAGCACCCATTTCAAATGCATATCCTATTTTTGCCCTAACAAGGTTATGAAAATCCTCGAGAAGCTACCGGCCGGATTGTATGTGCTAATTGCCATTTAGCTAATAAGCCCGTAGATATTGAGGTTCCACAAGCGATACTTCCCGATACAGTATTTGAAGCAGTTGTTCGAATTCCTTATGATATGCAAGTGAAACAAGTTCTTGCTAATGGTAAAAAGGGGGCTTTGAATGTGGGAGCTGTTCTTATTTTACAGAGGGTTTTGATTGGCCCCTCCTGATCGTCTTTCGCCCGAGATTAAAGAAAAGATAGGTAATTTGTCTTTTCAAAGCTATCGTCCCACAAAAAAAAATATTCTTGTGATAGGCCCCGTTCCTGGAAAAAATATAGTGAAATTACCTTTCCTATTCTTTCTCCAGATCCCGCTACCTAAGAGAGATGTTTACTTCTTAAAATATCCTATATACGTAGGCTGGGAACAGGGGAAGGGGTCAGATTTTATCCCGACGGAAGCAAGAGTAATAATAATGTTTATAATGCTACAGCAACGGGTGTAGTAAACAAAATAATACGAAAAGAAAAAGGTGGATACGAAATAACGATAGTAGATGCATCAGATGACGTGAAGTGATTGATATTATACCGCCAGGACCAGAACTTCTTGTTTCAGAGGGTGAATCTATCAAACTTGATCAACCTATTAACGAGTAATCTAATGTGGGTGGATTTGGTCAGGGGGATGCAGAAATAGTGCGTCAAGATCCGTTACGTGTCCCAAGGTCTCTTGCTCTTCTTGGCATCTATTATTTTGGCACAAATTTTTTTGGTTCTTAAAAAGAAACAATTTGAGAAGGTGCAATTGTCTGAAATGATTTTTTAGGAATGTCAATTTATCAACATATTAAGCTGGTAAAAAGAACTCCATTTTTGTTGATAAATTCTGTGTAAAGACCTTTGGTTCTTGGTTTTTTTTCAACTGCACAATTAATTCGAACCATATGATTATGTCGCTGATTATGTCGCTGTTTTCACATTTTCATGTCCTAGAATAGAATATTAGAATTTATATTGTAATAGAATGAAATTCGACTCGATACTAAACCTAAAAAAATAGGTAGTAGGTAGATATTAAGTAAAGTAGAAAAAGGGAAAACAGGATTCTAGGATGGATAATTTGTCTTTTCCTAGAGTCCAATTCCTTCTTGTTTATGTCGAAATCGATACGTAGTTAAGGAATGGACAAACAAAAAAGACCGGGATTGAATTCAGCAAATACAACTTTCTTAATTCACTTCAAAAAAAGAATTTAATCATGAGTCTATATTAGAATAGATTTCTAGTAAGATTCTGTTAGTATCAAAAAGGTTTGGTTCTACAGAATCTTTTTTATGTTTAATAGAGTATAAATATAGTATATAGTTCCCTATTCTTACAGGGAAGATCCTAAAAAAAAGGAAATGGAATTTTTTGAAACATACAATAAAGTTATCTATTGACTCACTGACAAAAATATTCTGATTATGAAGAACTCAACGGGACCCCTTCGAATTCATCAAAGAAAGAGTGGATCCCCGTTGAGTTCTTATGCTTTCATTTCGAAAACTAAATTTATCCGATTATTACAGGATGATCCCCAATCCGGAATATGAACCATAAAAGAAAATACCAATTAAACCGATCACAACAATACCAGCTACAGTACCTATTATCCAAAGAGGAATTCTTCCAGTAGTATCGGCCATTTATCCCACTTTCCTCCACATTTGATCAAGTAGTCAGTCATACTAGAGACCTAAACAGTCATAGATAATTATGAAATGATATCCTTCCGAATGGGATAAGAGAATTCCTAATATATAAATACTATTCTCTTTTCTCAATTAATTGAAAAAATAATTTGAAAATAAAACAGGCAAGTACAAAAAATGAGTAATAAACCCCAGTATAGACTGGTACGATTCAATTCAACATTTTGTTCATTTGGGTTTGATTGTGTCGTAGCTCTATAATTTCGGATTAGGTTTATCGTTGGATGAACTGCATTGCTGATATTGATCCCAAAAAAAGAAACGGTAGGTACCGCTAGTCCGTGAACAGCCAACCATCGTACTGTAAAAATGGGATAGGTCCTATCTATGGTCATTGGAGCCTCCTAAAAAGATCTACTAAATTCATCGAGTTGTTCCAAAGAATCAAAACGGCCGGTTATTAAAGGAATTCCTTGTCGGCTTTCTGTAAAATACTCGTTTGGGACGGGGGCTTCCAAATACATCGTAAGCTAAACCCCGTGCTGACAAATAACCAACCGCATATGAATAGGGAGGGTATAGTAATGCTATGAATAATCCAGTATCGAATACTGGTAATAATATCAGCAAAAGAACGTTCTCCTGTGCTTCCAGACATGCCGAGCTCCACATATTCTTATACAGTCAAAGGGGGGATCGATTCCATAAAAGATCAGATCAGTAAGTAGAAATTACTGAAATTTTCAATCTTTGTTACGATCGTCAATCGTGTACAAGGGTCTCGTTCCAGATACCAAATCAGTATAGCTATCCTTCTTCTAACACAGCAACGAATTTCACAATAAGTGACGAGATCGAGTACTACAAAAGAAAATTTCTTTTTTTCCTGGTTGTTTGTTTCGATGTACTGAATCGAAAATTCCTCAAAGTTTAAGACTATATATATGGACTTTATATTATTTATATTATATATATACGTTATATTATATATAATTATATAAATAAATAAAACAATTTTCCTTCGATTAGTTTACTCAACTCATGTCATGAGTTGATCAAGAAATCTGTTGATTTGGTAATCACAGGTTGGGTAGATGTCACAGATGATGAATTGATTTTTTACCTATGTAACTATATTTTTCTTTTTGTTTGTCCGTAATAATTGATTCATGAATCAATTCTTTTCCATTGTATCTTTCAAGTGGTCTTTTTTGCTTCTTTTCCTATTTTTATCTAAAAAAAAAAAAATGGGAAACTTAGGAAAGTGCTTTATAAACATATGTATAAAAAGAATATATTTCTTCTAGTTTCCTTATGTCCACTCTAACCAGTTATTTCGGTTTTCTACTAGCGGTTTTAACTATAACCGCAGGTATTTTTATCAGTCTGAATAAGATACGACTTATTTGATTTGCAATTTTGAGAGAAATTTGGAAATTGGTAGATATTCTATAGTTCCTTATCATATTTCCAATTCTTGGTCATTGAGATTCATGGTCAATATAAATTCATATTTAAGGATCGATATTACCCCACCTTTTTTACTTTCAACCAAACTCAAATGATTGAAGTTTTTCTATTTGGAATCGTGTTATGGTCTAGATTCCTATTACTTTGGCTGGATTATTTGTAACGGCCTATTTACAATACCGACGTGGCGATCAGTTGGATATTTGATTTAGTACTGTCTCTTTTGTTTATTGACTTCCTATTTTTTTGTTTGAATCCTAATTCTACAGGAGATCAAATTAACACTTTTGATTAGACTTAGACTGTTATCCCCATTATTTTAGTCTCATTCTCAGAAGAATGGTATCACGCTCTGTAGGATTTGAACCTACGACATCGGGTTTTGGAGACCCTACCGAACTGAACTAAGAGCGCTTTCTTTTCCTAAATAATTTGATGTGATGGCAATATATCTTGCATGCATGCATACAAACTAAATATGGAGAACTATTCATATTGAGTATGTATGTACAATTTCAATTGCTCAAAATTGATCTCTTGTTACTGCTGATATGATATTAGGGATAGGGATGACAGGATTTGAACCTGTGACATTTTGTACCCAAAACAAACGCGCTACCACGCTGCGCTACATCCCTTTACATCAGTTTCCATTGTCATTCTAAAGAATTTTTGTCTTATTTTCCACATTTTTCCATTATCTATATCCTGCCATTTTGTTTGTTTTTTTACTTTCTTATATCGATCGTAGAAATAAGATATCGAATCAAATATTCTTATAGAATATTTATATTCAATTAATGAAAAACAGAGAATATATAGAATCTATAAATAATAAGATAGAAAAAGTATAATAACAAGAACAAAGAATATACAAATAATATAGAAAATAGAATTGATATATGAAAAATAGAATAATTTCAAATATTATTTTAATATTTCATAGAATTCATAATTTCAAAAAATATATAATAATATAGTTATTAGAAGATAACAATTTGAATAAATAAAATTAAGAATATAAAAATAGTACTCTATAAAAAAAGATCTAATTCATTGTTGTACAATTCAAATTGGATTCGGACTTCCCCCGAGAAATCCAAGTGGTTTTATTAAGAAAAAAAAACATTGGATCATATTCCTATATGTAATTCTGTATTATTATGTATTACAAATTACAAGAAAAAACGAAGGAGGATTTGAAATGCGAGATCTAAAAACATATCTCTCTGTGGCACCAGTGGCAAGTACTTTATGGTTCGCGGCTCTAGCAGGTCTCTTGATAGAAATCAATCGTTTATTCCCGGATGCATTGACATTCCCTTTTTTTTGATTCTAGTTATTGGCACGGGAAGGGGTGACGAAGATTAGAGATCCAATAAAATATCTGTGATTAAATCCCTCTTCGTTCGTTTTTTTTTTCGAATTATACTAGAATAAGTTCAAAAAAAAAAAGAGGAAATTAAGAAAGGTGGATTTGGCCTCAGTGAAATTTGGAATTTTTCCCACGTTTCGTTTCAATGGAATTGAATTAATACTTCAATTCCATTGCTATTCTTAATTATTAAGAGTAAGACCAGAAATGGAATTGTTAGGGTAGGGGCAATAATATCATACAAGATATTTCAATAAAAACTGAAATACTAGACTCTGGATTCGAAATCTATTTCGAAAGCATTGTAGTAGTGAATTATTACTGTACTATATAAAATTAATTGGAACAAAATATTTCATAATTTGATTTTGAATTATCAACTTATCTTTTTTTTCGTTCCTTTTTTCTTCTTCCCTTCGAATCTTAAAATCGAAGAGTTAAGTGAATAAAAAAACCAAAGGAGGTTTATGGCTAAGGGTAAAAATATCCGAATAACTGTTATTTTAGAATGTACTAGTTGTGATAAAAAGAGTGTTAATAAGGAATCTAGAGGTATTTCTCGATATATTACTCAAAAGAATCGACACAATACGCCTAGTCGATTGGAATTGAGAAAATTCTGTCCCTTTTGTTGCAAACATATGATTCACGCAGAGATCAAGAAATAGAGAAAATGGATTACTTGTGTGTCACCCTTAAGGAGGTAAATTGAAAAAATACATAAAAATTAATTATATAGATACCAGATAAATTATCTTATCTATATTATATAAATAACATTCTATAACATAAAATTATATACATAGATCATTATATAGCATATATTTTCCAAATATATTACAAAAAAAAATAAGAATATAACTAAAACAAATCCTTTTTTTATAAAACAAACGGGATTTTCGGTATAGGAATAAACAAACCATGGAGAAATCTAAGCGACTGTTTGTTAAATCGAAGCAATCAATTCGTAGGAGTTCGCCCCTAATCCAATCTGGGGATCGAATTGATTATAAAAACTTGAGTTTACTTTTCGAATTTATCACGCTACAAGGAAAAATTATACCTAGATGTGTGAATAAATTGACCTTAAAACAACAACGATTGATTACGATTGCTATAAAACAAGCTCGTATTTTATCTTTGTTACCTTTTGTAAATTCGTCACCTTTTGTTAAAAATGCAAAAAAAAAATATGAAAAAATCAAGTCGATTACTAGAGCTACTCCTCCTGTTCTTAAAAAAAAAAAAAAATAGAGTTACGTTACTTCAATTAATTTAATAATTAATTGAATCTAAACTCAAAGTTTATGCGGATTGGTAGTTTTTTTTTTGTTTTTTGAGCGTGGTTGATTATTTCTTTTTCTAATTCATATGAATTCTATTTTATCATACAAATCTATTTTATTCTACCACCTTCCCGGAGTTAAGTCTCCGGGGAATTTTTATTTTTGAATGATATCGTTGGCAATCATAAAAAGACAATTCCCCTTTAATCTAGCTATTTGTGCAACTATTTTACGATTAAGAAGCAATTGATTCTTGTACAGATTATACATTAAATTACTATAGCGATAGTATATTTTTTCTTTATTCTGGCTTATTATTGCATTTATTCGACTGATCCACAAACTGCGAAAGTCCCTTTTTTTCTTATCTCTATCCCGTTGAGACGAAACCAAAGCTTTTATTCTCTGTTGGAAAATAATTCGAATAAGTTTTGAATGAGCTCCGCGAAAGCCTGATGTAAAGGAACTCAATTTTGTCCTCCGTTTTCTCGCGATAGATCCTCGTTTAATTCTGTTCATTGGATAAATGAGACTTTGATTAATAACTATTTAATTTTTTTCTTTCAGTTATTCTTTTATCCTTTCTAGTCTATTACGAACAACATGGATTCTTCCAATGTGGAAAATATAAATTCCAATGGCTTTTGCTACTATAACCTTCCCAACCACTATTTTTTTTTTTCGTTTTTTCTAAGTATAAGTATTTTAACTCTTAATAATAACTTCTATTGATACTAGGTATTCAAAAAAACATAGTAAATAAAATAGAAATAAACAAAGAAATCGTGGGTTCCATCGTTTCTATGATTACTTGTTAAACGGTGAGGTCCTCTCTATACACCGGAGCCCCTTCCTTCATTGAATCTTGATTCAATCAATGTTATTGTGAACTTGTACAGTTCACACTTCTTAGCTCTACCCATTGAATATATAGTAATAGGTCTTTCACAATAAAATCTAGCTATACAGTAACGGTATTTAAGTATGAAGATTAGCTGGGTAGTTGACCCTCTTAGTCCGTTATTGCTAAAATTAGGGCATAATTTGTCTTTATTTCAAAGAGGATTTTTCCCGCTTAATGGATCACTTTTTGTTACCAATGGGAAAAGTATATTTCATCTTAAATTCAAAATTAAGGTAATTTGGTTTGCACCAATTGAGAAAGCATAAATTTTATACACAATAGAATTATATATATACAATTCTTATTAATTGAATATATTTTTTAATTTCAGTATATGATCTAAACGAGTCGCACATACACCTTAATACATGTTCCTCGGCGTTGAGGGCATCCCCGAAGAGCGGGAGATTTTGTTACAGTCCGGATTGGCTGTCTTGTGTTTCTAATAAGTTGGTTTATAGTTGGCATGGGGAGTCATATACATAATGAGCTGGTTTGGATCAATCCTAACCTGATAATTTTCAAATTGATAAGGACTCTATAAAATCGGGTGATTAAAAAGATAAAAGACAACATCAAATTATAATTCTGCATTTAGTCGGTACGTTAGGAAAGAAGCATCAGAAATAGTAGAAAGAAAATATTCTCATTTATTAGGATCAAAAAGGGAATAAAGATTTTATGCAAATTTTGGATTTACAAAGAATCCGCTACTGTATCAATTATTCCGTAGGCTTGGGCTTCTTCTGCTGACATAAAAAAATCCCTTTCCATGTCTTTATATATCTGCCAGGAAGGTTTGCCTGTTCTTTGGCAATAAATATTTATCATAGTTGTTTGCATTTTCATTATTTCCGTCACTTCCATCATAGATTCGCCCGTGTTTCCCTCATAAAAAGAACTAGCAGGTTGATGCAGCATTACCCTGAGAGTATACTATAATTAAGGTTTATTTCTCTTAATCTTACCGTAAAAAAAAAGAATGAAGAGATAGAAAAAAGAACTTCAATTTCTTTTTCGCCGTACAGGCAAGCCTCTTTTTTTCTTTATTTTTTATATAGCATACGGCTCTACTTTCAATTTTTCATTTTTTTGACCCTTCATTGAAAAAATACAAAAAAAAATATACCGGGTTTATCAGACCCAGATCAGTAAAGAATCTAATAACCACCCTTCTTTTTTTTTGAGAATCTTTTTTAAAGACTATGATGATTCCGTTGCTATCTTATTTCTTCTAGTTTTTGATTCAGCAATCCCAAAGTTTCTTTTTTTCAAATAAGTCCAAAAAATTGTAACACTAAAAGAGGCTCCGATAGATCAGATAAAATAGTAAATACCCCTTTTTCACACTACTCTTTCGATATATAATCTAATGGTTTTGAAAAAAAAAAAATTATTTTTGCATATCGAACTCAAAGTGCCATGCTTTTTTGACTTAATACTGGCGTAGACATAGTCTTCTTTTTTTTTTCTACAAATAAGAATCAGTGGCGCCAAGCATGAGGGAATGCTAGACGTTTGGTAATTTCTCCTCCTAACAAAATAAGAGATCCCATTGAAGCGGCTAATCCTACGCATACTGTCTGTACTTCTGCTTCTACAAATTGCATAACATCAAAAATTGCCATTCCAGATAGAATCCCTCCGCCTGGAGAATTTATAAACATATACAAATCTTTGTTCTTGTTCTCTAAACTTAGATATACCATTATACCGACGAGTTGATTTGATATTTCACTGCTAACCTCTTTACCTAAAAAAAGTAGTCTTTCGTGAAAAAGTCGATAGTATAAGTCAATCCAAGAAGCTTCATCCTCGCCGGGAACATCAAAGGCTACTTTGGGAACACCTACCGGCATAAACTGGAATGGAAATTGTCGACCGGATTTTGCTTTGGTGTGAGAACATCCGGAGACAGAATGAGTTGATTTTGTTCAAAATCATTTTTATTTCGCCAAATAACATCAAAAAAGAAGACTAAAGGAAAGTTTTGATGAATAGGTCGTTCTTGGATATGTCTCTACTGCTATTCTTGTTACGTGTTACTGGACGACTAATGAATTGAATTCTTTAAAATGAAAGAGGGGATTCTAACAAAAAGGATCTCCGACAACCAAAAAAAGTATATTTCTATATTTCCTATCGAATTGAATTCTAGAAATATTCTTCTTTGCTTCATGAATTATATTATTAGAAACCAATTAATCCTATTCACATTTTCATTGATCCTCAGTTTATAGTCCGAAGCTAATAATGAATGTAAAGAACCCTCAGCTTCTAGTTCTAGTATAAGAAAGTCTTCTATATATATAGAAAGCTCTATCTTTGTAATTAAACCAAGAAAGACCCGTAGACTTTTTTTTTGTGTCTAATACACGAACAACGAATCTTTCTTTTGACGAAAAAAGGGATTTGTTGTTCTTGTATTAGTATCCAGTGTCTGCATTCACTGATATAAACACGCATATAAAAAAAAAAAACTAAACCCCACCACCATTGCCATTGCGTATTGTTACTTATCGGATATAGAATAGATCTGCTTCTTTTTGTTCCAACGAATAGAATGTTCCTTTGTTTCTAAAAAACTAGAACAAATATAAATTATTTCATGCGATATAATTTACTAATAAGGGGAAGGGCCATAGCATAGTTTTTTACAGTGCAATAAAGTTACATAGTGTCTATTTTTTGTTGATATAAGGGGTATTTTCATGGGTTTGCCTTGGTATCGTGTTCATACCGTTGTATTAAATGATCCCGGCCGTTTACTTTCTGTCCATATAATGCATACAGCTCTGGTTGCTGGTTGGGCCGGTTCGATGGCTTTATATGAATTAGCAGTTTTTGATCCCTCTGACCCGGTTCTTGACCCAATGTGGAGACAGGGTATGTTCGTTATACCCTTCATGACTCGTTTAGGAATAACCAATTCGTGGGGTGGTTGGAATATCACAGGAGGCACTATAACGAATCCGGGTATTTGGAGTTACGAAGGTGTGGCCGCGGCACATATTGTGTTTTCGGGCTTGTGCTTTTTGGCGGCTATTTGGCATTGGGTCTATTGGGATCTAGAAATCTTTTGTGATGAACGTACTGGAAAACCTTCTTTGGATTTACCAAAAATATTTGGAATTCATTTATTTCTTGCAGGGGTGGCGTGTTTTGGTTTTGGCGCCTTTCATGTAACAGGATTATTTGGTCCTGGAATATGGATATCCGATCCTTATGGACTAACAGGAAGGGTACAATCTGTAAATCCCGCATGGGGTGTGGACGGTTTTGATCCTTTTGTTCCGGGGGGAATAGCCTCTCATCATATTGCAGCAGGGACATTGGGCATATTAGCGGGTCTTTTCCATCTTAGTGTGCGTCCACCTCAACGTTTATACAAAGGATTGCGTATGGGAAATATTGAAACCGTCCTTTCCAGTAGTATCGCTGCTGTATTTTTTGCAGCTTTTGTTGTTGCTGGAACTATGTGGTATGGTTCAGCAACTACCCCGATTGAATTATTTGGTCCTACTCGTTATCAATGGGATCAGGGATACTTCCAGCAAGAAATATATCGAAGAGTTGGTGCTGGGCTAGTCAAAAATCAAAGTTTATCAGAAGCTTGGTCTAAAATTCCTGAAAAATTAGCTTTTTATGATTACATCGGTAATAATCCGGCAAAAGGGGGTTTGTTTAGAGCGGGCTCAATGGACAATGGAGATGGAATAGCGGTTGGTTGGTTAGGGCATCCTATCTTTAGAGACAAAGAGGGGCGTGAACTTTTTGTACGTCGTATGCCTACTTTTTTTGAAACATTTCCGGTTGTTTTGGTAGACGGAGACGGAATTGTTAGAGCGGATGTTCCTTTTCGAAGGGCAGAATCAAAGTATAGTGTCGAACAAGTCGGTGTAATTGTTGAATTCTATGGTGGTGAACTCAATGGAGTCAGTTATAGTGATCCTGCTACTGTGAAAAAATATGCTCGACGTGCTCAATTGGGTGAAATTTTTGAATTAGATCGTGCTACTTTAAAATCAGATGGTGTTTTTCGTAGCAGTCCAAGGGGTTGGTTTACTTTTGGACATGCTTCGTTTGCTCTGCTCTTCTTTTTCGGGCACATTTGGCATGGTGCTAGAACCTTGTTCAGAGATGTTTTTGCTGGTATTGATCCAGATTTGGATGCGCAAGTAGAATTTGGAGCATTCCAAAAACTTGGAGATCCAACTACAAAAAAACAGGGAGTCTGATAGAAATAGGTTTGTTCCTTTTCGATTCGACTTTTTTTGTTGTTATTTGAATTTGATATAGGGAACTAGAGAAATATTGATTTCAATCATTCCATTTTGTTTTACTCTGGTTCTTTCTTTTTCTTTATCCAGGAGATAATTCCCCCAAAACAGGTATGAAAGCTATAATTGTAAACCACGATCAAATCTATGGAAGCATTGGTTTATACATTCCTCTTAGTCTCGACTTTAGGAATCATTTTTTTCGCTATTTTTTTTAGAGAACCCCCTCAAGTTCCAACTAAAAACACAAAATGATTTTTAATTATCTCAATTGAAGTAACGAGCCTCCAATATTACGATATTGGGGGCTCATTACTTCAACTAGTCCCCATGTTCTTCGAATGGATCTCTTAGTTGTTGAGAGGGTTGCCCAAAAGCAGTATATAAGGCATACCCAGTAAAACTTACAATTAAACCGGATATAGAGATGGCAATTAGGGTTGCTGTTTCCATGATTATAGAATATCAAGACTACAATGGATCTATAGGGTACGATCCTTTATCTACAGCGGAATGGTATACAAAGTCAACAGATCTCAATAAAAAAAAGATATATAGGATTTATGGCTACACAAACCGTTGAGGGTAGTTCTAGATCTGGTCCAAGACGAACTGTTGTAGGAGATTTATTGAAACCATTGAATTCAGAATATGGTAAAGTAGCTCCGGGGTGGGGAACTACCCCTTTGATGGGGATTGCAATGGCCCTATTTGCGGTATTTCTCTCTATTATTTTAGAGATTTATAATTCGTCCCTTTTACTGGACCAAATTTCTATGAATTAGAGAATTAGATTCACAAGAACCAACTAACTAGCTTTTCAATCGAAAAGTCAAGTTTAGCATTTAAATCGTTAATTTTTAGCCCATTCCATTTTGATTTGGTAGTTCGACCGCGAAACTTCTTTGTTTCTGTATTTCCGGAATATGAGTGTGTGACTTGTTATAATGGATCCTATTGATAGTACAGAACAGAAAATGGATACGTCATCTTATCTTGATAGATGGCTTTCCCCCGTCAGATATTTATTCTAGTATCTGGAGCACGGAATATAGAAAATAAATAGATTCTAAAGTGTTAGAACTATGATTCATACTTCATATTTATATTGATATTTAGACCTCGCAACCGGACGAAAAAAAATGAAAGAATTATAAGAATTCATTTAGAAAAAGAAATGGAATTTTATTCTTTAAAACTGCCACCGCTTATCATTTCTTTGTCTTTTTTTTTTTC
>CATIWC010002810.1:0-108324 GCA_948472305.1 Vicia faba | reverse complement strand
TAGTGTTTAAACCCTAATTTGTTAAGTTAGCTTGTTTGTTAAGTTAGCTTGTATAATGGGCCTTGTGGAAAAAGCCCATTAGTTAGTATGTTAGGTTTTATTATAAATAGCATACTAGTCTCTCATCATTGCAACACAGCAAATCCTAATTAGGGTGAGAGGGTTATTTGTTATCCTTGTAAACTTGTAATCTTGTTTTCAAAGAGAAAGTAAAGAATAGCAGTTATAACCAATTCTTGTGTTCTTCTTCTCCCTTGTTCTTTATTCTTCCCAAATACTATACTTTGTTATTGGCATTGAATTCACAACAAATTGGTGCGGTGAGCGTGGAGAAGATGCCTTCAACAAAGTATGAGATCGAAAAGTTCACCGGAGTGAATGATTTCGGTCTATGGCGCTTGAAGATGAAAGCTCTACTGGTTCAGCAGGGTTGTTTGGAAGCGTTGAAGGGAGCGACGGCGATGGACGCTGCGCTAACAGAAAGAGAGAAGACGGCCATGATCGAGAAAGCACACAGCGCAATTTTGTTGAGCCTTGGTGATAAGGTTCTTCGACAGGTATCAAAGGAGACGACGGCATCAGGGTTATGGGTGAAACTTGAAAGTTTGTATATGACCAAATCTCTGGTAAATCGACTCTACCTGAAGCAAGCTTTGTATTCATTCAAGATGATCGAAGACAAAGTGTTGGCTGAGCAGTTGGATATGTTCAACAAGCTGATTCTTGATCTTGAAAATATTGATGTAAAGATTGATGATGAAGATCAAGCGTTGTTATTGCTGTGCGCTTTGCCCAGATCACATGCTCACTTCAAAGAAACCCTCTTGTATGGAAGAGAGTCCCTGACCTTTGAAGAAGTTCAATCAGCCTTGTACTCTAAGGACTTGAACGAACGTAAGGAGCATAAACCTTCGACGGTTGGTGAAGGTTTGGCTGTTAAAGGAAAATTCGACAAGAAGAAAGGTAAAAATCAGTCGAAGTCTTATAGTGGTGACACATCTGGTATTAGATGCTATCACTGTAAGAAAGTAGGTCACACAAGAAAGGTGTGCCCTGAACGCCTGAAAGATCATGGAGGTAAGGATAATGGCAATGCAGCTATTGTCCAAGATGATTTCGAATCATCTGATGTTCTTGTGGTTTCAAGCAACAACTCGTCGAAGGAGTGGATTATGGATTCTGGATGCACTTGGCACATGACTCCAAACAAAGACTTGTTCGAGGAATTATGTGATCAAGATGGTGGATCGGTATTGCTGGGAAACAACAAAGCTTGCAAGATTGCAGGCGTTGGATCTGTGAGATTCAAGCTCCATGATGAGTCAATAAGACTGTTGACTGAAGTCAGGTATGTACCTGATTTGAAGAGAAATTTGATTTCTCTTGGTGAATTCGACAAGAAAGGATATGTTTTTCAAGGAAAGAAAAGTATCCTGAGAGTCATGAAAGGGTCGAAGGAAGTCTTGAGAGGCGTGAAGAAACAAGGCTTGTATACCCTTGAGGCTGAAGTTGTAAGTGGTTCGACAAATGTTGCATCCACGAAACCTTTGTCGAAGACAGAAATTTGGCACATGAGATTGGGCCATGTCAGTGAAAGGGGTCTGGTCGAATTAGGGAAACAAAATCTGCTTGGTGGAGATAAAGTCGAAAAGCTGAAGTTTTGTGAACCCTGTGTACTTGGAAAGTCCTGTAGAATGAAGTTCAACAAAGGCAAACAAAGAACACATGGATCCCTTGATTACATCCATGCTGATCTTTGGGGGCCTGCAAGGTGTCCATCACATTCAGGAGCAAAGTATTTTCTATCCATAGTAGATGACTATTCCAGAAAGTTATGGGTATTCATCCAGAAGACTAAGGATGAAACTTTTGAGAATTTCAAAAGTTGGAAGACTCTTGTCGAAAATCAAACTGGCAGAAAGGTAAAGAGGCTGAGAACCGACAATGGCCTTGAGTTTTGCAATGAGGCGTTCGACAGTTTTTGTGTTGCCTCTGGTATTGCAAGGCACAGAACTACCGCAGGTACTCCTCAACAAAATGGTTTGGCTGAAAGGTTTAATCGAACTATTTTGGAGAGAGTTAGATGCATGTTGACTAGTGCGGGATTAAAGAAGGTGTTTTGGGCTGAGGCTGTTTCGACAGCAGCATATCTGATAAACAGATGTCCTTCGACAGCGTTAGATATGAAGACACCTGAAGAAGTTTGGTCGGGACATCCACCAGATCTCGACAAACTAAGAGTATTTGGCTGTGTAGCCTATGCTCACATTAGGCAAGACAAGGTCGAACCTAGAGCTCTGAAATGCATGTTTATGGGATACCCTGAAGGAGTGAAAGCTTATAGGCTATGGTGCCTAGAGCCAGGTCACAGGAGGTGTATCACCAGTCGAGATGTAGTTTTCAATGAAACTGAAATGGCTTTAAAGAAAACTGATGATGTTGACGAAGAGCTGGAACAGGTAGAGATTCCTGTTGAGGTGGAGCATGTTGATGCTGAAATGCGTATCCCAGATGAAGTCGAAGAAGCAACAGAAGATTCTGATGATGTTGAGGAAACTGTTGATGACTACCTATTGTCGAGAGATAGGCAAAGAAGAGTCATAAAACCACCTCAGAGACTTGGATATGCAGATCTTGTAGCCTATGCCTTAATCTCTGCAAGTGAAGTTCTAGACGAAGAACCTAGAGATTATAAGGAAGCTATAAGGAGTCGAATGAAGACTGAATGGCTAAAGGCCATGCATGATGAGATGAAATCTCTTCATGATAATCACACTTGGGAACTAATCAAGAAACCTGTTGGGGCAAGGTTAGTCAGCTGTAAGTGGATTTTCAAAGTTAAGGAAGGAATTGAAGGAGTAATGTCGAAGAGGTACAAGGCAAGATTAGTCGCAAGGGGTTTCACTCAGAAAGAAGGTGTCGACTTCAATGATGTATTTTCCCCTGTTGTGAAGCACAGATCCATTCGAATGTTGCTTGCCATGGTGGCTCAGTTCGACCTTGAACTGGAACAAATGGATGTGAAGACTGCGTTCTTGTATGGTGACTTAGATGAAACAATCCTGATGAGGCAACCTGAAGGGTATGTCGAAAAGGGGAAAGAAGATTATGTGTGCAAACTGAAGAAATCTTTATATGGACTTAAACAATCTCCTCGACAGTGGAATAAGAGATTCGACAAGTTCATGGAACACATAGGTTTCATTAGAAGTCAGTTCGACCATTGTGTTTACTCCAGATTTCGACCTGAAAATTCATTTGTTATTTTGTTGCTTTATGTTGATGATATTCTGATAGCAAGCAACAATGTCGAAGATGTAATGAGGGTGAAGGCTGAACTCAATAAGGAGTTCGACATGAAGGATCTGGGAGCTGCATCTAGGATTCTTGGAATTGACATTCGAAGAGATAGAAAGCAGTCGAAATTATGCTTATCTCAAGAGGCATACCTACGAAAGATCCTTGATAAGTTTGGTATGTCGAACTCGAAGCCTGTTGTGACTCCAACAAACCCTCAATTCAAGCTGAGTATTGATCAATGTCCCAGTACTGATGTCGAAAGAACCTATATGAATAGCATCCCATATGCTAATATAGTTGGTTCTTTGATGTATGCTATGGTCTGTACTAGACCCGATATAGCATATGCAGTAAGTCTTGTAAGCAGGTACATGGCGAATCCTGGAAAGGCTCACTGGCAAGCGTTAAAGTGGATTTTAAGGTACATAAATGGGTCTCTGAACAGAGTCTTAATTTATGGTGGAGCCTTGGGTGAAGATAGTAAAGCAGCAGTCGAAGGCTATGTTGACTCCGATTATGCAGGTTGTATGGATTCCAGAAAATCTATTTCTGGATATGTTTTCACTATGTTTGGTACAGCAATTAGTTGGAAAGCAACTCTTCAGAAGGTTGTTGCCTTATCAACTACTGAAGCAGAATATATTGCCCTAACTGAAGCTGTGAAAGAAGCATTGTGGCTTGAAGGTTTTGCAAATGAGCTGAAACTTCAAGGTCAAGGTATCACTGTTAAATGTGATAGTCAAAGTGCAATACACCTGTCGAAGAACTCAGCCTATCATGAGCGAACCAAGCACATAGATGTGAGGCTGCATTTCGTCAGAGGGGTAATCGAGCGTGGAGAAGTCCAAGTGCTGAAGGTCTCGACAGATCACAATGCTGCTGATATGATCACCAAAACATTGCCAAGTTGCAAGTTTTTCCACTGTATGCAGTTGATAAAGCTGCATGAAGAAAGCTAGTTAGTGTCTCTTGATGCTGTAGAGTTAGGTCCAAGGTGGAGATTTGTGGGATATTGGATCGAACTCTAGTATGATCGAAGTACATGCTGTAGTCGAAGAAAGGGTCTAGCATGTATTTGTCGAAGGATTCTTGTCGAATTAGGTTTTAGTGTTTAAACCCTAATTTGTTAAGTTAGCTTGTTTGTTAAGTTAGCTTGTATAATGGGCCTTGTGGAAAAAGCCCATTAGTTAGTATGTTAGGTTTTATTATAAATAGCATACTAGTCTCTCATCATTGCAACACAACAAATCCTAATTAGGGTGAAAGGGTTATTTGTTATCCTTGTAAACTTGTAATCTTGTTTTCAAAGAGAAAGTAAAGAATAGCAGTTATAACCAATTCTTGTGTTCTTCTTCTCCCTTGTTCTTTATTCTTCCCAAATACTATACTTTGTTATTGGCATTGAATTCACAACAATTACATTCACTTTTACACTTTTCACTTCAATTTTGATAAATATGGTTGCGGTGGTGATTGACGGAATGGCTAAAAGGAAGAAAGATCAAGATGATGACAATGGCTCTTTGTCATTACATAATAATAATAATAAGAAAGCACGTCGTGTTGTTTGGTCAAATGATCTTCATGCGAAGTTTGTTGATGTTGTTGACCTAATTGGCGTACACAGCATGTATGCTTTCTATAAACCCTAACAAGATTTTATTTGTGGTTTGCAGATACTGTTCAGAGAAAAATAGTTGCATTGATGAATGTTGATGGCATTCATGTCGCAAGTCATCTCTAGGTATTCTTGATCATTGTTCTCGATGAATCTTGATGATTCTTGATGAATCTTGATGATTCTTGATGAATGTTGTGTTTCATAATTCTTTAAATCTTTGTTAGAGGGTGTTGATTGACTAAAGTGACATAATTGTGTGTGATGCAGAAATATAGACTCTGTAACAAAAAGACAGTACATCAAGCTGATAGGGTTCCTTCAAGTTCAACACTTATTCAACAACCAACTTAATCTCAAAACATCATCAACACCTCCTTACACATCCATCCACCAAGTTTACTCCTTAACAAAATCACTCTCCATCGATCTCATACGGTTCCTGCACAAATTTACTCTCCACCTGGTTTCAACATAAGTGGATTCTCCACCTGGTTTCAACATAAGTGGATTCAGTCCTTCAACACTAGTTCAATCTCAAAGCATCAACAACCATCCACCACCATCCATCTTTCCTATATATCATCACACCTCTACTTTTCCAACTCAATCTCAAAACATCATCAACAACTCATTTAACAATCATCCATCATACAATTTTGCTATAAACCAAACATCAACTTTACTCCTCCCAAACAAAATGCCTCTCCATCAATCTCACATAGAAGTTTACTCTCTAGCCGATTTGAACATGAGTGAAGTCAGTCCTACTCACTCTCAAAATATCAATGACAACTCGTCAGTCATCCATCCGCCACCATCCACCATTCCTATATATCAAACCTCTACTTTTCCAACTCGTTGGAATGGGGATGCCTAGAAGAAGATATCATAAATGTTTGGAAGTGCTTATAAGAGGAGAATGTACTTAATGTTATGTTATGAAGCTTCCATCACTATTTTGATGCTAGTTAATCAATTAATAATTATTTTGGTTTAGGGAAGCACATTCACATTGTAACTATTATAGTATTATTACTTACAACTTTTTAGTTGAAGATAAGTTATTGTCATGTATGTTGCAAACTGTGTTTCTTTGTATTTAGAACTCTTGTTTATCAATGTATAATAACAGACATAGATATGGTTATATGCTACTCGTGTGTTTGAACCTTGTTAAGCTATTAATAATTTCAAAAGTATATAGGAACAAAAACCAACAAAACAGAATCATATATATTAGTTGAACTCTACTTACCACTTAAAACTTGCATGAAAAAATGCCTTGTTATTCAAGAAACCCATCCATAGAGAGTGAGTTGTTGTTTTGTGAATATTGTATTAGGAAACTTGTAAGCGAGATTCAGAAAAAGGGTAGTGATGAAAGATTAACAAAAAGGATATAAAGTTGAAAATAGAAGTGGTTAGATTTTAAGGAAACATACATTATTGAAAGGAATATAGTTGAAGCAATTCCACCAACTAATGTATGTGAGTAATCCTTGTATCTATCATTTTATGACACGTCCACCAAGTTCTATTTCATGGCTAATTCAAATTTATTTAATTTATCATATACTTTTTATTAATAAGCAATTTAACATTATTTAGTTGGGGATGATAATAAATCGGGTCTTTGGTAGCAGAAAAAAAAGAAGAAGGAGGAAAACATGGACGTCAAATATTAATTCTTTTTATTTTTGAAAACATAGAAGTGGCATGTTTTACCGTTTTATCAATACTAAAAAATATTTTTTAATTTTAATAAAATAACTAGTAATAGACTCGTGCGACCACATGAGTATTGGTATAATTGATTTAGTATTTAAATTTAGATAAGAAAGAAAAAGCTAAGTGGCAGTTTGATTAAGTAATTTAAATATAATATAAAAAAAAGAAAAAAAATGTATGTATGAATGAAAGTTTAATTGTAAATTTAAAGATTGTAAAAAAGTAATTGTATGTTGAGATAATGTTATGTTATTAAAAATTATAATGAAACAAATGTATTAAAGTAAGAAAAAAAATAGTTGTTATGGTTGATTAGAATTGTATATATAGATATAAAATTCAATTAGGAATCATAAAAAATATCTATATTTGGTTATTAAAAAAATATTTATAAAATAAAAAGTATTATGTAAAGGTTATTTAAAGAATAATAAAAATTGTATTTGAATTTTATAAATAAGAAAGAAGTTGTTTTAGTCACTACATTAAGTTTTGTAATGACAATGATAACTCATAATATTTATGTTTAATACCCTGTATTTATAAAATGTATTTTGTGTTATTTGAAGCAATTCCTCCAAAAAGTTATCAAGAACTTTCTGGAAGAGGGTCACAAACGTATTGAGTTTTGTGATTCTGATTTGAATAAGATATACAAATGTAAACTTCATTATGCGTAAAGAAAATATTGTGTGGAGAGGTAAATTGGAAAGGGCTGATATGATTTTGCTAAGAACAGAGGTCTCCAAAAAGGCGATAAAGTTGCCTTTTGCATTTGGGACCGTCTATCAAGGAGGCTTGGTCCTGCAGTACAAAAGGTTTGTGTGACAATTATGAACCGATCAAGGTTTAGGTAAGGATCTTTGAAGTTTGTTGATTAAGGAGTGCATTGGATGATGGCTACAGAAGTATGGGTTTTTGTTATGTTATGTTTTGAAGAAATATTTAGTTTTTTTTAAGGAGCATTAAATCTCCCTAAACTAATCTGTTTTAATAGTGAATATTAAAAAATACATACTAGTAACAAATTCTGTAAAATAGTTTGGTTATTAAAATTTATTTTTGAAACAAAGAGAAAATTTAAAATTTACTAACCATGTAATTTAGTTGATTGAAGTAAAATTGTATTCATAAAAATATAATAGATTTTCAGTGTTACTATTGACTTAATGGGCCTCAGGCCCATTAGAAATAGAGGATGTCCATAATGGTATTAAGAGTGCAGAATATATAAATATTGATATATTGAAGACAATAGGTTCACAACAGACCTAAGCAGCTGAAAAAGTTTTGGTGTTCAGAAATAAAGTTGTGGTTCTCTAGATAAGAATTATTTATTTCCATCAAACAATATTAAGCATGAATCCAAATACCCCCATTGAAAGGTAAAATCGTGTTTTCCCTTGACCGTCATATGTAAAATGGGTATATGTTTTTGTGCATTTATTGATATGCCACGTTTGTGTATGTAAGGTTTTTGCAGAACCATTAAAGATTTGGATGCAGAAACCTACTAGAGAAGAATGAGCATAAATAAGGCCATACGTCGGGACATGGAAGAGGCTCGAGTTGCTAAGGAACTCGGAAGCATGTTCATAAGGCAAGATACGGTATCCATGTTGATTTTGAAGGTGTGAGAAACACAAGAAAGGGGGTTTGAATTGGGTTTCACCAAATAAAAATCTTTTTGTTGGTGACAAACCAAGTATGCTTAGAACATAAAACAGTAAATGAACACAATGATTTTTATCTTGGTTCCCTGTTAACTAAGTTACTCTAGTCCACCCTCGCAAGGATGATTTCTCCTTCAACAAGGACTTAATTCACTATAATCAACCTGATTATAGAGTGACCCACATCAAGTCTGATCAATCTTATTGGCACCCCCAATAAGTCTGTCAATCCTTAGGTGATGTTGTGATACTTGTGAATATTTACGTGAATATGTGTTAGCCTGTTGACGATATGTTGTACAAGAATTGTTTATGATGTTTGGATGCGAGTTTCTGATTTGTTGAAGTTGTTGAATGATTGTAAATAATTGATGCAATCTATCTTTTCTTATGTCGTTTATAATTGATTATGATTACTCACCCCTTATGTCTAAATCTTGCCTTCACGTGGCTAACGTGCATATACTCATGAGTAGATTCCGTGCAAGTAAGTGGAAGCTAGCCATTGGAAACTCTCTTTATTTTACCGTTTTATGTAGTGGAATTATGCTCTAATTCATGTAACCTTCGGTTAAGGTTGACGGTTGATTTTTCCTTAATTATTTATGTTGTTTATTCTATAGTCAAATGCTAATGATGTTGTTGAGCTATTTTGTGATGTTTTGAGTTGAGTATTGACAACACTTTTATCAAAGTTGGAGTTTAAGACTCAAAGTATGTTTTTGTTTTACGTTTAAATTTCTTGATGATGATTCTGCTGCAGTATTTTCAGATGAGTAATGATGTCGTGTAAACATCATGAATGTGTATGTTTGAAAAGTTAAATATTTTGTTGTAACCCGTATTACGAGGCATGATAGTTAATGTTTTTATGAAGTGTGACACCCTTTTCTTGTTGTTTTGATTAATTTATTCTTTAATTATGCATGGGGTTTAGAAGGGTGTTACATGAAACAACTTTCGACTCTGAAATTGCAAGATGCACTAGGTCGTGATGAATACATAAGCCTATACTCGTGTCATTTATCCTCTAGGTCGTGATAAATGCACAAGTCCATCCTTGTACTTTTTACTCTCTAGATTTTAGTAAACATAACAAAATCTACATAATTTATTGCGTCAGTATCCATGCGGCAACGTGTTATCAAACTCTATTTTATTCATCTCCTAAATTGTGATGAATAGATAAAATATGCACCTTAAGCTTACCATGTAAATCAATTTTCAAACTTGTGTTATTTCCCTCATAGATTATGGTAAATACGTGAAGGTCCACAATCTCTTTTAGATATTGACGAGTTATCCGCGTCGTCATATCTAAGTCAAATCAAATCTTTTATATTCAAACTCTTGTAAGATGATACATCATCATCTATGCCTATTTTTTTCATCCTCGTAGGAACGCTGTACAGCGTATCCTTAAATTCTGTCGGACAAATTTTGGGGTCTTCCATTATTTAATGAACTTCTGAGATCGAACGTGCGATACTTGCGTATTCTCACACTATTTAATCAAAAAATAATAAAATAGGAGCAGCTGTCATACCCCAAATTTGTCCTATTGATTTCTAACTAAATTATTCTTTATTGTTTTTAATGTTATTATTTTTAGATTGTTGTCAAATTATTGTGGGGTTTAAGTTTATAAAGGGGGGGGGGGTGTATTATTTCAGGATGGATCATCAAAATATGATGGTCCATTAAATTGGTTCTTACAATCAAGAAGGGAGGTGTATTTTTCAGATATGTTTCATCCCATTTAGAATTTAATAAATAAATAGAAAGAGGAGTGTGATGATTACACAAGGGGTTTACTTTTAATCATAATGGCCCATTGCATTTTCTCGGGCCCATATTTAATAAGAGGAGAGGGGAAATTTTATAAAGAGGTGGTGCATTTTGGAAGAAGAATGGTCCAATAACTGAACAGTTATTAGCCTTTTTCAGACATTTGATTGAGAACTTGTTTTAGTTTTATAATTATTCTAAATCAGTATTTATTTTATAATTATATTATTATTATTAATTATTATTTAATAAATATTATTTCTATAATTATATTAAACCAAAACCGTTGACCAAAAGTCAAAATTAAGAAAATTAGGGTTGCAACCCTATTGTGTTTCCTGCGGTGCCCTTTTCCTCATGCACTACCCAAGCCCAAAATCTAATGAACAATTACTGTATAGATTCATGAAAGAAGAAACACATATTTGTAAAGAGTAAATCAAATCCAGAAACAAAATTAAAACAAATCTAATCAGTATCAATCCAAATCAATTACATAACAAATTATCCATGTTTTTTTAATATAAAATCATTTAATTCTAAACACAACCAACTAGAGAATCAAATCTAAATTTTGTATACAATCTTCAATCAATCACTAAAAAATAACGTTAATTGCTAACAAATCTTCCTAATTCGTTCTAAACCTAACACTATAAAAGACTAATTTCTAAGAGAAAGAGAATTTTTTTTTGGAGAAGAAGACTCTAAACAGAGGAGACGGAGAAATTCCATGCCTGTGAAGATACCGTTCTTGCTTGAGATCTAGGGTTTCAATTTCTAAAACCCTAAGATTTATCCTCCAAGGCGTCGCCTCCACCACGTATCTGCAAACAGAAAGAAAGGAGATTAGAAGAGGAGACAAAGGACAAATCAGGGGAGGAAAATTATACGACCAGTTTCACTGCAGGAGAGGGAATCTAGAACACTTAGCTTAGGGTTGTTAATTGTTGTCTTAATTTTTGAATGCTTGTATGATTGATGTTTAATTGTTGCATTTCTGGAAAATTTGGGTTTCTAGGGTTTGGGTTCTAACCTAGGGTTATGGTTCATCCTATTTGGTGTTAGGGTTCATCCGGTTTAAGATTAGGGTTCATCAGATTTAGGGTTTTTAGGTTTTGGTTGATTAAGGTTCTTCACGAACCCTTAGGATTCTTGGAGTTAGGTCATACATTGTTAGGGTTCTTCTTAGAGTTCTAAGTTTATGGGTTTGTCACGATGGTTAAAGATGAAGGTTTAAATACAGGCCGTGGTGCCCAGATGCAGCCGTCGGCGGAAGCGGTTTTTGGCCGGTGGCGCTCTGGAAGGGGCGATATCCAGCATGGTGTATTTCTAGAGAGAGGTCAGAGCCTCTCTCTCTAGTAATATAAAAGGTTTTGTTTGTTTGGGAGTAGAGATAGAGAGAAGGGGAGAAAATGAGGCCTAATGTTGGGCCTGAGCTTTTAAAACACCCTCATGGATCCTGTGCTTGTGTTCCCATGTTCTTTTCCATGCGCTTCCCATCACAATCCTTTGATCTCCATCAAACAATCTCAAACACACATACCCATCGTAACACGCTGCGCTTTCCCTCAAACTGGCCAACGGATCCAACAATGTTTTGGGCCTGGCCCATCTCTAACTACACCCTCCTTCTTATTTTTATTTTACTACCACATGTGAACATTCATACCCCCTGTCCTATTAGATCCATTTCAATATCTGAATTTGGGCCCTTGCTGAGCCAACCCCCTGATTTTGCTAGTGCGTACAAACGACACCCCCTGCGTTTTGGACCCAAATTCAATATCTGAATTTAAGGTCATACTTTCTGCACCCCCTAATTTTACTCAGCCCAATAAAATACAAAATACACCCCCATGCATTTTAATTAATTTTTATATTTTTTATATTTTTATATTTTATTTTTATATTATAATTAGTATTTTTTATATTTAACATATTTATCAATTCTGAAATTATTTTATTATTATTATTATAAAATTCTAACATTTATTTTTTTCTAATTTATCCAAATATTTTTAATTGCATTAAAATTATATCTCTTCATGCATTAAAAATATTTTTATATATTAATATGTTTAAAAAATACTTAACCAACATCAAATAATCTTTTTTTACTAACTTAATTTAAAATTCAATATTATTTTTAAAAAGGATTATGAAAATATTTTTAATCGACTGCGAACTTCGTCTAACAACTCCGCTATTCACACACCCAGACTTGGTTCAAGGAAAATTCAAATATCTTCGTAATCCATAAAAAAACACCAACCAACTGCGACCTACAAATTGGGACTCTGATTCCTCATAAGAGGATACATAGACATACGACTAAAATCCTGGCGAGTTCCCTTAATTAAAATTAAAACTCTATTCCTAGACCGTAAACCTAAACTCTAGTATCCTTGTGAACAAGATAGACGAGGGGTTCCTAACACCTTCCCTTCGCCTAAAGCGAGTCAATAACTTAGAATCTCTGATCCAAATTAGAGTTATCTGTTATATTTCCTTCCTTATGATAAAAATTAATGATGGCGACTCTATATTTTTAATCGGTTATTACAAGCAGGTTTTGTTGAATTGTGACATCCTAAATTTTTATGCATTAATTTTACTTTGATAATGATTATAAAATACTCGGGGAATATTTAGGGTGTTACAAGCTAACAACGTGTTTTATAGGCTACTACCAGATTAAGCAGAGGGTAGGCGAGGTGGCCTATCAGATTTCTTTATCGATGTCGCTTACTAATCTTCATAATGTGTTTCATGTGTCTCAGCTGAGGAGATATATTTCGAATACGTCTTATGTGAACCAAGTGGATGATGTACATGTGAGAGATAACTTAACAGTTGAAGCATCACCCATGCAGATAGGGGATCGGGAGGTGAAGCAGTTATAGGGTAAATATATTTATTTGGTGAAGGTAGTGTGGGGAAGATCAACTGGTGGGAGTATGACATGGGTGTGTGAGGATCAGATGAGAGTTATACTCGACTCTGTTTTCCTTAGGTAATTTTCAGAGATGAAAGTTCTTTAAGTGGGGGAGAGTTGTAACATCTCAAATCTAGAATTATGTTGCTTACATATTTATTTATAAATATTGTGTGATTTATGATGTCGTGTTTGTTGGATTATTGGTGGGAATATAAGTCCTTAAGTTAGAATTATTTAAATTATTAAATAACAAATTATGTGGTTAATTAATAAAATAGTGAGGCAAATAAATAAATTAGAGTATGTAGAGATTTAAGGGGGCAATTAGGTAATTACAAGAGTATAAGTGAGAGCATATGAGGGAAAATATAGAAAGGGTCTAGTGTTACTAGATGAAAAGAAAATAAATAGGGAAAAGAGAGATCATTTTGTTGGTACGTGAAAAGTTTAGAGAAGCAAGAAAGAATTTAGGGCATAGAAGAATCAGGGGGATATCCATCCGTAGACTTTGAAAAAGTGATTTCTATAAGAATTCTAAGGTAAGGGCGGGTAGATGTAGAGTTTTGATTGTTGTTGATTGTTATGATTATTGATGCAATTAGTGAAAATCATTGAAATTGATGTTGTTTGATTATGTTGTGTTGCGTTGTTGATGATAATGATTCTACTGTATCTTATTTGTTTGATCATGTGTTCATGAATCATATGTTGGATATATGAATTGATGATAGATGATTGTTTAATGATTTTATGTTGATGTATTGTTAATCTATGGTTATATAACATGATAGATGAATTTAGGATGTTAAATTAGCATGAAAAATTGGTTTGTTATGATGTGTATTCATATGTCTAAATTGGTTTGTTGTATTCGCCAAATCCGTTTCGACGTTGCCATTTCTTTGACACCAATACGAAGCCACGCCACCACTGGACACAAACACCATGAAATAACACTTCACTGTCACAACTTCCCCATTAAGAAACACTGGAAGTTACACTAGAAACCATATCGAAAAAGATCATCTGATCACGCACCAGGGCCATCGTCGCGGTTCACAAACGATTACCTTTGATTCAAAAGTTATTGGAGAGGATTTTGTGAAGAATGAGAAAATTAAAGGAATGGGTAAGGAAGCAGAAACAGGGGATATAAATGAACTATGGTAGGTAATCGATTTAGGGGAAAATGAAAAGAAGAAGAGACAATAAAAAAAAATGATAGTTCCATGAATATGGAAAAGTTATATTAGAAAATGTTGAAACTGTTTGCTTGGCATCTAAAATGGTGAATGCACGCGTAATAAATTAGGAATCTCAACAATTAATATTTATTTTTTTTCTCTTAAAAATTGAGATATATGATAATAATTATTAGGTTAGGATTAACAATTACTAAATATTCAAAAAGACAATTAGGGACATGAATAACCTTGTATTATTAGTTTTAGTTGAGGTTATGTCGTTAAATTGGTAGTAATCAATTTTTATATATTAAAGTAAATTACGAGAGATAATACAAGCCATGGAGAAGTATTGCGACAAATCTTTTATTAAAAGAAAACAACACTTGTGTTTTCCTTACATTCTACCATCATGTTAAATATCATGTATTTTCTTCCTCAGATCCAAACAAAGTTCTCATGCTATATCTTTTTCTGACGACTTGGTTGGCCTTCACAAGCGAAAATTTCCATTTGCTCTCTTTATGTTTGTTGGCGGAGGATAAAGACACATCCATTTATAAATATTATTATAATCCAAATAAATTAAGGGTTGTAAGTTCCAAAGATAAAAATTACTTAAAATTAAAATTCTTCTTTTTTTATTTAATTAATGCCTAAGATACTAATTGTTGTTTCATGATTTTCTAAAATTGACACTTAAAGAATTACTGAGTCGAGTCACAGAACATGTCATTCTCGTAGTATATAGTATAAAAATTATTTATAATAATTTCTCTAACAATGTAAAATTAAATATAAAGAGAATTCAATAATGATCGTTTAACTATTTAAAATAATTTATCAAATAAATAGAAATTCAAATAATTCTTCAAAGAGAATAAAAAAATACTTATTAGTTTCTCAAACAAATATAAATTTTAATAATTCTATAAAGACAATACAAGAAAATATTTGAAAAATTCAACGAGTAGAAAAAAAAAGAGAAGTTGACACATAAACAATTTAAAAAGCGCATAGTAATGATAGTGAGAAAAGAAAAAATCAAACAAAATTTCTAGTGTGTTTTAATATGAAATATATGTATTTCTTATATAATGAAATAAGTTAGTCAAAATATCTAATCTAACCAATGTGAGACTAAATAACTTTATTCAATTAACACACAAACACATTTATTTTTCTAACAATATTTAAAGAATTTTTTCAAATTCATCATTATATTACAATATTGACATGTTCAACACTAATATTACTATATCAATGATAGTTTATTTTTTAATCTCGTTTCACTTAAACTCACATTATTTCTGAATGTTCAAATAGATCAATTGCAAGTTAATTAGATGATGCACAATCTCATTAGAACGACTCTAACTAACGGTAAACCACCTTAGTAGATTATCCTTTATTGGTAAGTGACCATTATGTAACCTCTATGCAAACCAAACCATCTTTAACACACCAATTTGATTATGAAGTTTGCATCTGTAACCCAGTAACATGCACATAGATTTCGATGCCATCTCTAAGTATCTTTTATATTCTTCTACAAAGAGCTATTAGGAAAATGGTCCCTAAATTCACCGGCTAAATTCTCCTTCTAAGTAAAAAGACTACTACATCACCTCCAAGTAACATTGACTAAACAACCACCCAAATTCAACATATCAACCACCATGATTTACAAAATTAAATTCAACCAACATACTTTTGTGAAAGTTCACCTTTAATCTAAAGACAAGCTCAAAAAAAATAGCAAAATCTTTTATCAAACGAATGTTAGACCACATTTCTTCTCCTATTTAAAAAGTATCGTTAGAAAACTACAAATTACAAATAATATGATGAAATAAAATCATATAAAATCACTTGATGAAATAAAATAATAAAAGGCTATGAAGCGAATAAAGTCATGTAAAACTAAATAATGAATAAGCCAGTTAAATAGAGTAACAAATGAGTAGAATCATTAAAAAACAAAGTCATGATATATTTAATATAATATTATTACAATTGCTAGAGACGAATGAAAATTACAAGCATTTTTAAACAAAACCACAAGCATCACTCATCATTAATGAGCACCTCCCCATCCACAAATACCTTGTCCAGATTCAATGACTCCTGAGAGATCTTTAGGCCTGAACAAAACAGTTTCACTTGGACTAGATCAATCTGAAAGGTGACGTGAACGAAATTGATTATGTCCTCGACAAAGGTACCTAACTCATTCTTTGTCTCAACTAAGCTATCTTTGCAGACCTCCACCTCCTTGGAATGATTTTTATTCTCTTTCTAAAGTGATTTCTCGAACTCCTTGACCTTGGAAGCCAACCCCTTTTAGGCCGACTTAGAGTTAGTCAAAGAAGTCTGGACCTCTCCAAGGGCTTTCTTATTCTCTACCAAGGCTCTCTCATTCTATGCCAATGATTCTATCAGGGAAGAGACCATTGAGGCAAGCTCAAAAGGGAAATAAGGGGTATATATGTCCTTTTCGATACCATCAAGATTTTCTCGAAGTTGGTTGCGTTCATGAAGAGCAAGTTCACATTGGCTTTTCAAAAGCTCTCTCCCATTAGAAAAGTTGTCAAGTGCAAACCCCTCACCACGACTTGCAGTTTCCAACTATAGTAAAAAGCATCATGATACATATTGGAGGTTTTTTAAGCCATTAACTCCCACTTAGCCATTTCAATGAGGTTCTAAATGTATGCATAGTACCCTTTGGGGATGCAAGATTGCACCTTCTTAGCAAAACAAGCCTTTTGTAATATGAAGACATTTTGGAGTTTTGAGGAAGACAAAGCAAATGAATCACCACCCATGTTTATCCTCCACGTCTTGTCCTTTGTTATGGTCTCTCTTATCAGTCTCACTAGTAGAAGACATGGATTGGTCATGAGACTTCTTACTCTAAATTCAATATGATGGGTGTTTTAGCTCCGCCCGGTTTTCTCGTACAACCAGGGACTTTTGTGTGTACACAACAAGAAAAGTCCCATTCTCTCTTAGGGCCGCATCTGTTCCCGTACTAATCAGGGCCATGATAGTAGTCAAGGAGGGAGACGAATAAACATCCTTGGTTAGGTGGACCCTCTTCCTCTTAAAGATATTCCCAATTACACCCATGTTATGTACAAAACAAAATTAAGAAGTATGACAATAACGGTGTTTTTTGAATAATAAAGGTAAACATAAAGATAATTCTCTCTCCTCTCCAAAAAAGATGTTTTCTCTCGAGGGCAATGGTCACTTCCACAACCAAACATGTATTAATATATCACCTTTTTTTGTGAGGGAAAAGTGTCTGAAGATCTAGATCATTCTTCATAACCTAAACTCTCCCAAAAGCCAATTGAGTTGTCTTTCATTGACTCTTCCTCCAAGGTAAAAGATACAGAGGCGCAAACATACGTTTTTGCAGCACGAAAGAAATGGTTCCGAGCCTAGCATTTTTTAATCTTATCTTTAAATTTCATCAACTCCAAATAAGGGGGGATATAATGGGAAGAACCACCACCTAAAAGGATGCAAAAAGAAGAATGATCCTCCTTGAAGTTTTTCCAAATCTCAAGGTAGATATCCAAAATCTTCAATGGCTGGAAAAGTGAGAGTAACCCCTATCATTGATCTATATTGGCCGAAGTCGGAGTCACGTTAAAGAGATGGAATAATCATTTAAAGTTAAACACCTTTCCCCGGTACTCACACCAATATTGGAGCACTTTGACAAAGACCCAATTACCAGGTGTTGTTGAAAGGGGAAATTCTCAAGTTGTTTAACACCTTCTCCTCTAAGTTGTTGAAGTTAACTTGAATCTCAACCTCTAAAACAAACACTTATAGAAAGGAATAGAACATCCCTTGAAGAAGCTGCATATACTTTTATAGGGGTCAACATGGGAAACAAACCAGTCAAAATATGATCCCACATAGCTTTAAGCATCCTTAAGATTTTGAGTGTTATTGAAGAAAGAATTTTTTTCCACTAAATCAACCTCCACCGGGTAGTACTCAGAAACATCAATAGGCATGACAAAACCTTAACGATCCTTTTGAACCATGTCTTCCCAGCTGTCATGAAAAATATAAAGTTTGTTATGAATCATGGTTGACTCCAAAAGTTGAGGTGATCCCTAACCTCGTTAATAGTAGGTTCTCAACCGTTTACAATTTTAAATGAATTAATAAAGAGACGAGTTCCTGGTCATCCCAGTGAGCCTCAACAAGCTAAAGAAGATAGGGGCCAACATTATTATCCCTAATGGTAGGACTAGCAAAATCATTTGTATTTCCTCCAGGATAGAAACTCGAGGGTTCACTACCATTTTTGATAGAAACGCCACTAGAGCCAAAATTATCGCTAAGAACAATGATGTTTGCAATGAGTCAATTAACTACTAAAGAGGTGACGTTTGGAATTTCTGGGTTTACTATGTCAGTACAAAAATAAATCTTATCATAGAGTGGATCTCTGATATAATGCCGCGGATGTGAACCTACAAGGTTAGCATAGTAAAGTCAGTAAGATAATTAGAAATAAAGTAATGTATGTGTTATAGAGAGAATACTCAAGTCTCATGTTAGATATCTTACATATGAATGGTAGTTTTGGATGGTCCCTACCATTTCAGCGTGGAATGTAGAATATCATCCAATAAAATTTAACAGTAGGCAGTAGCCCATGGCATGGATCCATTGTTGATCTATAACGTAGGGTTACATTGTACCCTAAATGCTGTAGTGGAATTTCTTGGAGTAATGAAATAAATCAACTCATTTTATTTATTCATTTACCACATGATTATACTAGATTCAAAATAATAATAATAATATAATAATAATAATGATAGTTTTATATTTAATATACAAAATAATAATAATAGTTTTAGATTCAACAAAATAATGTTTAAGTAATTTTCACAATTATAAAGGAATACGGGTACCCACTAGTTTTGATCCCATCAAATATGTATATATACTTGTGAACTAGAGGATAATTAAATACTCGTTAATTTTATTCATGGTTACCCAATAAATCATCAAGTGTCCGTGATGATTTTATCTGCAGATACCCTCAGATAAAGAGTTTTTGCTACCCCTACCCTACTTAGATCCCATAAAAAGTATAATAGTAAAGGGCTAAAGAATAAAGGGTAAAAAAAATGGGAAATGCTATTTCCACTCTTTTTTAGGACATTTTGATTACAATATTTGATTTCATTTAATGAGAACTATATACTTCATTTAATTGTTTTTAATAATATTATTATTTTATTTAAAGTTCTAAAATATATTCAATATTATAATTTCATTTAATATGAGGATTTGTGCCATATACCTTTGGTTCTATCAATAATATTAATCATAAAAAATTAGGTCAATAGGCACTTTAATAAATAGAAATAGAAATAATATTAATCATGAATAATATTAACCATATACCTTTGGTTTGGTTAATACGACGATCACTTTAACAAATGGGCTGCTGTTTATTTATCAAGTTAAGTCGGTGAGTAAACTTACTTCCTATATTATATTTTTCTCTCACCCACAGTTGTCTAGATTACAGTCACTTTTACACTTTTAACTTCAATTTTGATAAATATGGATGCGGTGGTGATTGACGAAATGGCTAAAAGGAAGAAAGATCAAGATGATGACAATGACTCTTTTTCATCACATAATAATAAAAATAATAAGAAAGCACGTCGTGTTGTTTGGTTAGATGATCTTCATGCGGAGTTTGTTGATGTTGTTAACCTTCTTGGCGTACACTGTATGTATGTTTTCTACAAACTCTAATAAGATTTTATTTGTGGTTTGCAGATACTGTTCTGTGAAAAATAGTTGCATTGATGAATGTTGATGGCATTACTACCGCTCATGTTGCAAGTCATCTCCAAATATTCTTGATCATTGTTCTCGATAAATTTTGATGATTCTTGATGAATGTTGTGTTGCACAATTCTTTAAATATTTGTTAGAGGGTGCTGGCTGACTAAAGTGACATAATTCTGTGTGATGCAGAAATATAGACTCCTTAACAAAAAGGAAGTACATCAAGTTGATAGAGTTCCTTCAAGTTCAACACTGATTCAACACCCTAATCAATCTCAAAACATCATCAACACCTCCTTACACATCCATCCACCAAGTTTACTCCCTAACAAAATCACTCTTCATCAATCTCATATGGTTCCTGCATAAATTTACTCTCCACCTTGTTTCAACATAAGTGGAGTCAGTCCTTTAACAGTAGTTCAATCTCAAAGCATCAACAACCATCATCCACCATCCACCTTTCGTATATATCATCACACCTCTACTTTTCCAACTCAGTCTCAAAATATCATCAACAAATCATTTAACATTCATCCATCATATAACTTTGCTGTAAACCAAACCTCAACTTTACCCCTCCCTAGCAAAATGCCTCTTATCAATCTCACATAGAAGTTTACTCTCCAGCCGGTTTGAACATGAGTGGAGTCAGTCCTACTCACTCTCAAAATATCAACAATAGCTCATCAATCATCCATCCACCACCATCCACCTTTTCTATATATCAAACCTCTACTTTTCCAACTCTTTACCGTTTTATCAATTCTAGAAAACATCTTTTAATTTTAGTAAAATAACTAGTAACAAACCCGTGCGGTCACACGAGTACTGGTATAATTGATTTAATATTTTAATTTTGATAAGAAAGAAAAAAATAAATGGCAGTTTGATTAAGTAATTTAAATATAATATAAAAAATAAAAAAAATGTATGTATGAATGAAAGTTTAGTTGTAAATTTAAAGATTGTAAAAAAGTAAGTGTATGTTGAGATAATGTTATGTTATTAAAAATTATAATGAAACAAATGTATTAAAATAAGGAAAAATAGTTGCTATGGTTGATTAGAGTTGTATATATAGATATAAAATTCAATTAGGAATCATAAAAAATATCTATATTTTGTTATTAAAAAAGATTTATAAAATAAAAGATATTATGTAAATGTTATTTAAAGAATAATAAAAATTGTATTTGAATTTTATAATAAGAAAGAAGTTGTTTTAGTCAATACATTAAGTTTTGTAATGATAGTGATAACTCATAATATTTATGTTTAATACCCTGGATTTATAAAATGTTTTTTGTGTTCTTTGAAGCAATTCCTCCAAAAAGTAATCAAGAACTTCCTGGAAGAGGGTCACAAATGTATTAAGTTTCGTGATTCCGATTTGAATAAGATATACAAATGTGAACTTCGTTATACGCGAAGAAAATATTGTGTGGAGAGGTCAATTAGAAAGGGCTGGTATGATTTTTCTAAGAACAAAGGTCTCCAAAAAGGCGATAAGGTTGCCTTTTGCATTTGGGATCGTCTATCAAGGAGGCTTGATCCTGCAGTACATAAGGTTTGTGTGACAGTTATGAACCAATCATGATTTAGGTAAGGATCTTTGAAGTTTGTTGATTAAGGAGTGCATTGGATGATGGCTACAGAAGTATGGGTTTTTGTTATGTTATGTTTTGAAGAAATAGTTAGTTTTTTTAAGGAGCATTAAATCTCCCTAAACTAATCTATTTTAATAGTGAATATTAGAAAAAGACATACTAGTAACAAATTCTGTAAAATATGGTTATTAAAATTCATTTTTGCAACAAAGAGAAAATTTAAAATTTACTAACTATGTAATTAAGTTGATTGAAGTAAAATTATATTCATAAAAATGTAATAGATTTTCAGTGTTACTATGGACTTAATGGGCCTCAGGCCCATTAGAAATAGATGATGTCCATAATGGCATTAAGAGTGCAGAATATATAAATATTGATATATTGAAGACAATAGGTTCACAATAGACCTAAGCATCTGAAAAAAGTTTTGGTGTTCAGAAATAAAGTTGTGGTTCTCTAAGTAAGAATTATTTACTTCCACCAAACAATCTCAAGCATGAATCTAAATACCCCCATTGAAAGGTAAAATCGTGTTTTTCCTCGACCGTGATATGTAAAATGGGTATATGTTTTTGTGCATTTATTGATATGCCACGTTTGTGTATGTAAAGTTTTTGCAGAACCATTGAAGATTTGGATGCAGAAACCTACTAGAGAAGAATGAGCATAGATAAGGCCATACGTCGAGACATGGAAGAGGCTCGGGTTGCTAAGGAAGCTCGGAATCATGTTCATAAGGCAAGATATGGTATCCATGTTGATGTTGAAGGTGTGAGAAACACAAGAAAGGGGGATTTGAATTGAGTTTCATTAAATAAAATCTTTTCATTGGTGACAAACCAAATACGCTTAGAACATAAAATAGTAAATGAACACAATGATTTTTATCCTGGTTCCTTGTTAACTAATCTACTCCAGTCCATCCTCGCAAGGATGATTTTGCCTTCAATAAGGAATTAATCCACTATAACCAAACTGATTACAGAACAACCCAAAGCAAGTCTGATCAAACTTATTGGTACCCCCAATAAGTCCGTCAATCCTAAGGTGATGTTATGATACTTGTGGATATTTACGTGAATATGTGTTAGCTTGGAAATGATATGTTGTACAAGAATTATTTACGATGTTTGGGTGTGAGTTTATGATTTGTTGAAGTTGTTGAATGATTGTAAATAATTGATGCAATCTATATTTTCTTATGTCGTTTATAATTGATTAAACTCTAACTTTGATAAAGGGGGTTGTACCTGAGAAGTGACCGAAAGATGATCTGTAGTCGGGTTGTGATGTCGAGGAGAAAAAAAGGGGGTTGTACCTGCAAGGCACTCTGATGATCAAGTAAGAGTGGTAACAAGGAGATACAAGGAAAGTATTAGGTGGTGAATAGTGAATATTTGATACCTGGCCCTCACAGGTGTGAGGGTATATATAATTCCCCTGACACCTGGCCATTGGTTCATGATTTCATGCCTGGATATGCGGGTCTGTTAAATAAGGTAACTTCCAAGACTTGGTCAAACCGGGCAGATGTGCCCGTAACTAGCCATTGGTCTCGGAGAGGGGGCCAGTTACTGGCGTCTCTCTGGTCGGTTCCTGGTGGCCTGAACGACGTTGATGTCGAGTAGGATGAGTGGATGCTTATCGGTCATCCTAGGATGGTGCTGGCCCGGGAGGCCAAATGATTGACTTTTCCCAACGGATAACAGGCGGTTTGGGTTACGGGCGTGCAGACGTATCAAGGGAAAGGTCTATATTGGGCCCATTCAAGATGTTGGGCTAGTCAAGAACAATAGCCCCCAAAGTCGTTGCTTCTGGGTACAAGAGTGATGACTTTAACACCTGCTCGAGGAATAGGCGCGTCTTACGGGTAAATGGCCGTTGCCCGTTGCACCTTTCTCGCAGGGAGATAAGGAGTTGGTCGTTAGGACCTTTGTATTTGGAGAGGTAGCGTGTTTTGGGAAGCATGCTGGCGTAGCGACCAATGACGACCTAGGGCTAGGGTGTAATGATGACGACCCTAGGGTTCCCTAGACGCGTTTCTCGTACGCGTGGATTGTTTCAGCTATAAATACAAGAGGAATAAGGCATTTAGTATTTTTCATCTTCTCTTTCAACTGCTCGTATTATCTCGACTGTCGGCCACCACTGTTCGTTTGAATTTCCCTGCTCGCAGTTGCTTATTCCCATCCTTTCTTCTAATATTAACTGGTAATATTCTAATCCTTCATTGTTGTTCACTCTCAGTAGTTTAGATTTTCCCCTTTTACTTTCAAGAGATGCATGCAGTTAGGACTTAGGATTCCGTTTGTGAGGATGTCATTGGAGAGGGTTGGCGGTAGACGGTATTTCTGTAGTTCAGAATCTCCAGAGTCGCCATAGGGTCTCCTCGGGGGCCTCGTGGTGTATCGTAGTCTGCTCATTAGGGCTTAGGGCTTCTTCTGTGGTTCTTGCCTATTGATACGCCTCAATGTGGGTTTTGGTCAGGGATACAATCCTTGTTTCCCAGCGCCCTTTCGCTTGTTTAGTGGTGGAAGGATGGTTCTGGCATTGATGTCGAGCTGATCTTTTTCCTCTGCTTTTCAGGTGTTATGGATGATGATGCCCGGTTTGATATTTCAAGCGAATCCACATAGTCCTCGAGAAGTTCCTCAGACGAGACGAGTATTTAGTCGAGCATCTTGGAAATTTCCCGAGATGCGCAGAATCAAATGGAACATCAAACGGGAGGGGAGATATGGAGATGACTTCCACCGACCAAGGTTTTCTGTTTCCTCCTGGGAATGAGGAGGAACCTCAGGAATGGGTCACGAGTGACCCCTGGGACTAGCCGTTGTATTTTTATGAGCACCAAGAGGACGTCTTTTCGGACGTGTACGCTCACGAGAAGGGAGCCCAGGAGGAATGGTCATTATACATCCCCGGGAAGGAGAGCAGAATCTGCTCGAAATACGACAAGAGGCGGATCCCAATGTACGACATCATATTTTGAGAGATGGGTCTTCACCTTCCCTTTTCTAACTTAAAGTTGGTCGTATTCAAGCACTTGCGTGTGGCTCCCTCCCAACTGTATCAGAATGGTATCGCGTTCATGCGAGCGTTTGAGATAGTTTACGACCATTTGAAGATAGGGGAAACCATTCCCTTGTTCTTCTACTGCTTCCACCTTCAGAGGAGAAAGGTCGACATAAAGTGGGGATGGGTTTCCCTGAAACAAGGCAATGGGAAGCTATTTAAAGCCTACTTGGAGTCTGTCCGCCACTTCAAAGATAAATACATTTAGTGCAGCCTTCTTCGACCAAGGAGATGTTGAACGTCTTTAGGATCATGCCTTCACTAAATGAGGACAATACTCCCCGACTGAACGAGCTAGGAGAGCTCATTGCAAAGCTGGTTTATAAGTTCCCGTTCCAATGGGAGAGGAAGCATTTTGATAGGGAATTGGGCTCTTATGTCTGGAGAGAATGGGAGCTTGGAGATGAGGATCTGGAGAGCTTCGCTGTCCTGACCGCGTTCGTGGCTCGAATCCCTCGCGTCCAGCGAGTTGGTCGGGGAGGTAGACCTATGTTAGACAAAAACGGGGAGCCTGTATACAATTCGGGCCTCATAAACGTCAAGGAGCTCCTCGGAAGCGAGGACCCCGTTATATACTTGAGTATATATATATATATATATATATATATATATATATATATATATATATATATATATATATATATATATATACATATATATATATATATATATATATATATATATATATATATATATATATATATATATATATATATATATATATATATATATATATATATATATATATATATGTTTCTAATAGTAGTAAGTGGTCGTCCTTTATTTGACTCCTTGCTTACTGACTATGTTTCTTTTTGTTTGTTTTGCAGAGAGCATGAATCCTGCTCAGGAGCGCTTGGATAAGACTCTTGCTTCCAGAGCGAGGATGGCCCTAAAGGATGAACAGACTAGTTCGGGGCCAACTCCTACCTCGGGGTCAGGTGACTCATCTTTGGGCTAGGCTACAGTCGCTCTTTCCCATACTACTGTTTCTTCTAAGGCGAAGAGGCCACGAGCCGAGGGAAGTGTCGACCTGACCGGGGAAAAAGGGAAGGGAACGTACGACCTGCCTCCATTCTAGATGGAGAAGTATTTTTTTGAGGGTGCAGCTCTCCGTCTCCCCCGGGCTGAATCTTTCCATCTCTAGGGAATGGGCCACCCAGAGAAGAGGGCGATGCTGGCGCAAGATGCTGGAGGTCTGATGCGGATCTTGGATATGGCGATCGCTTACACCGAGGGGAGTTCCTCTCAGTAGACATAGATGAAGAACCTTCGGGCCAAGCTGGCTACGAGCGAGAAGGCCTTGGTCGAGAAAGATAAAGCCTTGAATTTGTTTGAGGAAGAATCGAGGAGGCTCTCCGAGGAACACAATGTTCTCTTGCTCGAAAAAAGGGATCTTGAGGGAAAGGTGGCGACCCTGACTGCAAAGATTACGCCCACTGAAGACGAGCCGGAAGATACTAAGGATCTGAAGACTTGGGACGAGCTGGTTGCTCATTTTCAGTTGGTCGTGGACGACGCCCAGGCCACTTCTGAGGGGAGCTTCGTAAATGTTGTAAAGCAGCTGCGCGTGTTGAACCCCGGTGTTGAGCTCAACACCTCAAGAATGGGGTCAATTATTATGTAGCTGCCGGTTAGATTCTGGTCCCTGATTATCTCAAGGATATTGTCACCCAGTCGACCAGAGGTCCTGTCCAACTGTTTCTCGTTGCTGAGGGAGAAGCAGAAGGATGATTTTTTTATGTTTATTTCAGCATGCGTGCCGCATTCTTCGTATTTGTTTTTCCAGTACATTGCCCGTTTATGTAATATTCGCACATTATCGGTCCAAGTGGTCGTTTTTATTTAAATTTCGGCCAATGGTCGTTTGCTATGAATATTTTAACTTGTGTTTTTTACATGTTTGTTGACAAACTAGCCTGTTTAGGATGTTTTTTATTTTATTTTTCTAAGAGTTTATAGAGGGGATTTTCTCGTTTGGTATGTTTGTCAGTGTAGGGAAACTGATCAAATGGCCAGGGTGGATATCGAGCAAGGGCCGAAACCTAGGTCTCGTTTCGAGGGACTCGGGTTCGGCAGCATGAACTTCCCGTTGTGAGTCGGGCGTTCTACCATCATCGCATAAGAACTATGGAGCTTGGTTGAGTTATCCATGTCGGGATGAAGGTGCACTCGTCAATAGAGCGTAGCCTCTCTCCTTCTGAATACTTTGGATGCTATGCTTGTGTCTAGGCATGCACGCATGGTCGGGCCTAGGTGAGTTTGTTTTTATCGACCAAACTCGCCGAATGATCGTGTTTTTAATTGTAATATTGTTTTAGCTTTTCACCATCCATGATCGAATGAGTTGTTCCCCTTATAAGTTTTCCAAGTAATATGCTCTAGTCCCCGTTTTCACATAGACACGATAAGGGCCTTCCCAGTTTACTGTGAGCTTGCCTTTGCAAGATTCTTTGCGATTTTACTTTAAGACAAGGCTACCGACCTCAAACTCTCGTCGTATGACCGTGGCGTCATAGCGCATGGCTATTTTTTGTTTGAGGGAGGCCTCTCGTAGGGACACTCCTATTCTGATTTCTTCCACAAAATCCAGTTCTTCCCGGAGGGCGGCATCATTCATCTCCTCGTCAGGAGGTGCCTCGGTCCTGGAAGGTTCCTCGATCTCTACGGGAATAAGGGCCTCCGTCCTGTAAGCTAGTCAAAAAGGAGTCTCTCCGGCGGATGAATATGTAGTCGTTCAGTATCCTAAGAGTACAGTGTGTAACTCCTCGACCCATCGTTTCTTGGTGTCATCCAACCTTCACTTGAGGCCCCTGAGTATTACTCTATTCACAGACTCGGCTTGGCCGTTCGTCTGGGGATTCTCGACAGAGGCGAAGTGTTGGGTGGTGCCTAGTTTAGTGAAGAATTATTGAAAGGTGTGGTCTGTGAACTGGGTCCCATTATCAGTGACTATCGCTTGTGGGATGCCAAAGAGAGCGAGGATATTTCTTTTATAGAAGCGAAGGATGTTTTGGGCAGTGATTTTGGACAAATCTTCAGCTTCTATCCATTTGGTGAAGTAGTCGACTGCCACAATTAGGTACTTGTTCTGATTTTTTTTGACCACGAACGAACCAAGGAGATCCAGTCCCCACTAAGTGAATGGCCAAGGAGAGGAGAGGGATTTAAGCTTGTTAGGAGGAGCTAAATGCATGTCTCCATGCCGCTGGCATTTATTGCATTTCTTCACGTGCTCTTTCGTATCATGTTGCATGGTGGTTAATTAATATCCTGCCTATAAGGCTTTTCTCGCGAGGGATCTCCCGCCTAGATGTTGGCCGCCGATGCCTTCGTGGATTTCGAGTAAGACGCTCTTTGTCCTGCTTCAATCGACACATTTGATAAGTGGAATGGAAAATCCCCTTCTATAAAGTTTGCCTTCCACCAAAACGTACAAGCAAGCTCTCCGCCTGACAACAGTCGCTTCTTTCGGGTCATTGGGGAGTTTTCCCTTAGTGAGATAGTCGTTTATGGGGGTCATCCAGCAATTGTTGTCCCCAATGGTGAACACTTCTAAGATAGAACATGGGCTTTGGATGCTAGGTCGAGGGAGTATTTCCTGTATCACCGATTTATTCCCTCCTTTTTCTCTTCATGCTCGCCAACTTAGATAAGATATTTGTGCGGGCATCATGCTCGCGGGGAACATGTTGTACGTCCATATATTTAAATTTCTTTTTCATTTCCAATAATAGGACCCAATATTCGGAGAGTTGGTCATTTTTGACCTGATATTCACCTCGGACTTGAGAGGAGACCAACTGAGAGTCGATGAAGATTTTCACTTTCTCAGCTCCCAGATCTTCGGCCAGTCGTAACCCTACAAGGAACGCCTAGTATTTGGCCTGATTGTTGGAGGTTGGAAAGGAAAGGGCGAGGGAGACCTCGATTAGGGTCACTTCCTCGTTTTCCAGTATAATGCATGCGCCGCTTCCGGTTGAACTGGAGGTGCCATCGACAAGATCATCCAATGACGTGATCCATCGCGGGCGAGGTCACTTCATCTACGAAGTCGGCCAAGGATTGGGCCTTAAGGGATTTCTTGCTCTCGTATAGGATATCAAATTCAGAGAGCTCCAAGGACCATTTCAACATTCTTCCGCCCATGTCTGGCCTTCCGAGCAGTTTTTTTATTGGTTGATCTGTCCAAACCACTATAGTGTGGGCCACAAAGTAGTGTCTGAGTCTCCTCGTTGCGTTAAAAAGGGCTAAAGCTACTTTTTTGATTTGTTGATATCTTGCCTTTAAGACCTGCATGGCCTTACTTGTGAAGTAAATTGGTCTTTGTCCTTCTGGAGTTTCTCTTATCAGTTCCGCGCTTATTGCCTTGGAGGCGACGGCCAGATAGAGGTAGAGGACCTCGTCTTTCTCGGGCCGAGAAAGAACGGGTGGCTGCGACAGCGCTTGTTTCAAATGAACGAGGGCTTGTTAGAATTCGGGCGTCCACTCGAAGGTGGTTTCCTTGCGCATGAGTTTGAACAAGGGAAGCGTGTGCTGGGTGGACTTTACCATGAATCAAGAGAGGGAAGTGAGAACACCGTTAAATATCTGGATGTACTTTTTCGAGGTGAGCGTCAGAAATTTAGAAAATTCCCGACATTTGTCGGGGTTTGCCTCAATGCCTCGTTCTGTAAGATAGAACCCGAGGAACTTTCCTGCTCGTACGCCGAAGGTACATTTTTCTGGGTTGAATCACATCCGGCACCTTCGAGCTTGCTTGAACACTTTCTTTAAGTGGGCGGCATGGTCGATCTCTTTAGTGGACTTGACGATCATTTCGTCCATATGGACTTAGAGCATGTCGCCTATCTCGTTGCGAAAAACTTTGTTCATCATACGCTGATATGTAGCGCCCGAGTTTTTTAGGCCGAAGGGCATTACGTTGTAGTAATAGTTTCCCAATTCGGTCATGAAAGAGGTGTATTTTTTGTCCGTTTTCACCATGGGGATCTGGTTATAACCAGAGTATGCATCCATGAATGGTAGCAATTTAAAATCGGTCGAGTTGTCGACCAGTTTGTCAATATTGGGGAGGGGATAAGCATCTTTCGGGCAAGCCCGATTGAGATCAGTATAATCAATACACATGTACCATTTTCCATTAGATTTTTTCACAAGAACTACATTTGAGAGCCTGGTTGTGTACTGGGGTTCAAAAATAAAATATGCCTCTAGGAGGTCTTTTATAGCTAGTTCTACAACCTTTGCTTTCTCGGACGACTGCTTTCTTATGCACTGCGTGACCGCCTTGAGGGCAGGATCTATAGTCAAGTGATGGCATGCGGTCTCTGGATCTAAATCGGGCATCTCGGCCGCACTCCAGCAAAACAGATCAACATTCTCCCTTAGGCAAGCTTTGAGTTTCCTTTTTGCTAGGTCGGGAAGGTATGCTCCGATCTTTACTCCTCTGGCGGGGTCTTCTCCAAGGGGAACTATCTCAAAGTCGCCGTCCTGGATGGGTTGTGCGTGACTCGATAGTTCATTGCGATTAGCAGAGGAGGTCGACTCTTTGTCTTCGACCATAGGCTCTTTCCCTTTCCTTCTTTTCTCGACACGGTCTTCCTTGGAGAAGCGACTGTCGAGGTCAATGGTATCAACCCTCGGTAGGGGCTTGACTTCCTCGGAGCTGGAGGGAAGTGTGGCTCCAATGCTCGTTTTAGGTTGAATACTGATGGAGCTGAGGCCCTTGGCTGAAGCTTTAAAACACCTTCTGGCTGCTTGAATGTCCCCGTGGAGGGTGGCGACTAAACCTTCGGCGGTGTAGTACTTCATCTTGAGATGCACGGTAGAAGGGACCGCGATGAGCTCGGCGAGAGTGGGTCTCCCGAAGATGCACTAGTAGAGAGATGGGAAATCTACCACCAAGAATTAGGTCTTGATGGCTCTGGCTGTTACCCCTCTCTCGAATGTGACGATCAACTCGACATATCCCCGGGGTTTCGTGCTGGCTCCATTTAAGCCCTGGAGATTAGATCCCATGTAAGAGGTTGGGTGGCTCTCGTTCAGCTGCAAGGTGGTAAACAATTGGGCGTGCATGATGTCCACCAAACTGCCTTGGTCGACCAGAATGCGACGCACTTCAAAATTAGCCATACGAGATCTCACGAGTAGTGGGATGCTCAAATTCAGGGGCCCGCCCAACAATTCTTCCTTGTAGAAGGCGATGGGATGAGAGCCTCCTCAGAATTTATCGATCGTGGCATCCATATCTGAGTTGGCTTTGATAAGTTGGTCGAATCTCCTCTTCACCAACTCAACTGTGTGTCTGTTGAATCCTCCGTGCGAGATGACCATGGTTGCGGGGAAGGATTCCCAATGATTATGAGAGGAGAAGTACAGAGGGACATTCTCCATGTATGGATAATAGAAATCTTCCAGCCGTGAGATGCTCATGGAGACCGGAATAGCATCATGGTCGGGGGATTTCTTCCCTTCCTCGATGTTTTTGGTTTCTGGTGCTTCATCACGAACACCCTCCTTCTTTTTAAACTGCTTGAGGTGCCCATCTCTGATTAGTATTTATATTGCATCCTTGAGATGAATGAAATCCTCCATGTTATGCCCGTGACTCATGTAGAACCTGCAATATTTGCTCTTGTTGGTTCCCAGCTTGGACGATGTTTATTGGGGGAAGCACACCCCGACTTGCTTGAATTCAGAATTGGCGCATTCAGAAAGAATACGCTCACTGGATGTAGTTAGAGGGGTGTAGTCGTGGAAACGATCGTTTGGACCCTTGTAGTCTTTGGAATCGCGGGACTTATCTTCCCGCTTCTTCTCTCCCCGACGGGATGTCGAGGGCTCGTCGCTCTTTGAGGATTTGGCACTCTCTTGATGCCTAGGTTCCCTGGCGCTATTGGCCGCTTCCTTCTCCCCGTACTATATATGCGCTTGGGCCTTGAGGAGGAGGGAGTCGAGCGTGACTGGTGTCTCAATGCCTATAACTTTGGCAAAGTCACTGCGGGATGGAGCCCGCGCTGGAGGAGATACTTCTTCATGTTGTCCATCGTTGAGACTTGGACTGCTTCCTTGTTGAAGCGTTCAATATATGCCTGCAGATACTCGTCCCTGCCCTATATGATTGCTTCGAGCGAAGCCTCTGATTTTGGGTGTCGACGGGAGGTGGTGAAATGCCTCGAAAATATCCTCACGAGATGCTTCCACGAGGTGATAGATTCATTGGGGAGGCTCTTGTACCACGACATCGCCCTCTTCCTGAGAGTGATTGGGAAGTGTTGTACCCCAAAATTTGCCCTCTCATATTTTTCCAAGATTTTTCTCTTACATAGGTGATTACAAACACTTGATTAAAGAAAAATAATTTTTTTGAAGATAAACAAGGTCTTTCGATTGGCATGTCGAAAGGTCTTTAGATTGGTATATTGTCAGGCTTCGATTGAGCACCTAACCTCCTCCAAGCTTGCTTCAAATTTCCAAGCTTCGATTGAAGCCTTGGCCTTTTTCTTGTTTGCTGTATACAAGCTTCGACTGGGCATTGTTTCCTTTGAAATAGCCTCCTTCAATTCAAAAGGGGAGGGCCTCATGTTGGTACTCTTTCGATTCAGAAGTGTTGGCAATGACCTCCTATAACTTTCCTTTGATTCAGAAGACAAGTGCCTTCTCTACACTTGCCTTCAATTCACAAGGCAAGAACTTCCTTCATGCCAGCAGGAACAAGGGAATGGCCTCCTGCATACATCTTTCGATTGCACCATTGGCTTTGCATGCTGGCTTGATTCACAATGCAATGGCTATCTGCATGCAAGCTTAATTCCTGTTTCAATTGGGCATTTGGTTTCTTTGGAGCAAGCTTGATTCCCGTCTTGTTTGGGCATTTGATTTATTTGGAGTAAGCTTGATTCCTGCTTCGACTAGGCAAATACTCCCTTTGTGCGTGCCTTTAGCGCACAAATCAAGAATCCCCTACAAGAGTGTTTCAATTCACCAGCAATGAACTCCTGCATACCAGCTTCAATTAGGCGCTGAGTATCCTTCGATCAAGCCTAGTTCACAAAGCTCCCACTGGGCAAAAGGCCTCCCAGCTTGTCACCAGCACACGTACGCCTCTTCATGCTTGCCTTCATTTCACAAGGCAAAAACCCATAAGCATGCCTTTGATTCACAAGGAAAAAGTCCCCTCTCACTGGTCTTCAATTCAAAAACCAAAGACTCATTCGAAGGCTAAATAATAGGCCAATCGAAGAGCAACACTGAAGGTATTCAAAAGAGGGAAGCATGTCCAGGTTCATTCAAATTCAAAAAGGGACAAGTTTCCATGACTTTAGCAAAGTTACAAAACATCATTCATGGCTTTGAAAACACTTGTTTATGGATGTTTAAACCTTTGTTTTCTTGTCTCCTCCATCCCCTCTATATAAAGAACACACTAGCCAAATCAAAAGGAGGCTGGACACAACCAGAGAGAGTCACACAAAATTAAAAACATATTCTTGGAGGTTTCCTGAGGCTTTTCCGATCATCCTCAGCCCTTAAGCAAGTGCCCCCACGTCCAGAAGCCAAATCGAAGCAATCCTTAAACAAGGGTACCCACACCCATCACCACAGATTCACACACCACTATTGGTAAGAAAAGATGTAAGGAATCAAATTCTATATTTTATTTGCATGTCGTATTCATTCGATTTTCATCCATGATCAAAGGGCTTGGGTGTGGTACCCAGGCCTGTATTTGTTTTCTTTTGTTTCTAACACTTGTCGCAGATCTAGCATAAATAAGGCCAATGCGCACAGAATCGAAGGGCCTGGGCTTGGCACCCAGGTCATGCTTTTCATTTTGCTACCATATCTTTACAGATGCAAGGCCCTCACAGGTGATTCATCAGGCCCTTCCAGCAACGCCCTCTGGATCGAAAGTCACCTCCTTTCACTGGATCGAAGGGTAACACCCTTCACATAATCGAAAGGTAACTTCACTCCTGGATCGAAAATCCTATCTTTCCCTAGATCGAAAGGCAGCTTCCCCTCTGGATCGAAGCCCCCATCTCTTCCTGCAATCGAAGGATGCCCCCCTTTGTATTTTTTTTTATTTTTTATTTCTTTATTGACCCCTTTTTTTATTTAAATTAACCATTAAATCAAAAATCAGAAAAAAAACATTAGGATAGTTTTTATTAATTAAATTAATTTGTAAATAAATTAATTAATTACTTAAACCTTTTCCTTAATTTAAAATTAAATAGACTTAAGTTTTATTTTCTTTTATAAATAAAAAAAAGATGCCCTTTTCTTTAGGATTTTTAGACATTTTTTCTCAACTCGCGCGCATTTATCTGTTCTTGCATTTTTTACATTATTGTAACTGCCCAAAGGTTGTAATAGAATAATTAGGATTTTATTTTCCACTTTATTCCCCTTATTCTTGGCCATGTAATTAATCCCCAAATCCCTGTAATAATGTAGATTTAACTTTCCACACTTTAAATTCCTGTATATATATTAACTGTTAGTAACTAGGCTTGTATGACAAGACTAATAACAAAGCGCTAGTAAACCTAACAAAAAGACAAAAAATAACTGAACATAACACATTCTCACATATACACCTCTAGGGTACGCCCACTTTGGTTGCCTTTGGAAATAAAACAGTCATGTCCCTCGATATAGAGACGCTTTAGCGAAGACCCATAAAACAAAAGATCATAGTCTCTTGATGACCCTACAGTTGCCTTTCAGTAAATGATCTAGTCCCTAAATAGAAATTTCTAAAGAGTCTCTACACAAGTTGCCTTTGTGACTGTAATGTCCCTTCGAGTGTCCCTCATACATCCAACGATAAGGATACCTACTTACTAATAGTAGGATAGCACTGTGTAAAGGATAGGAGGAAAATAACTATCTTTTCGAGTACAAAGTAGATAGCTGTTAGAAGTTTGCTCAAAACATTTTACACTTAAACAAATACTACTTTTCAAAAACATTTTCCAAAACACTTTGTATACTTTCTCCACTATTTCGAGAAACATTAAAAAGTTCGCCATACTAAGGCATTTTCAAAACATCTTCAAACACAAAAAGCACAAAGGTATTTTAAAATGAGCAAATCTCTAAGAGCCCGTAGATAACTACGGATGGAAAGGGTGCTAACACCTCCCATCTCCATAATCTACCCTCCTTACTCAGAATAATCTCGAGAAGGTTTTGTTTTCTGTTCTTTTCACCCTTTCCTTAATTTGGATAAAAGAAAAGTCGGTGGCGACTCTTGCTTACCGCGACATTTGCAGACACAAACCCAAAACTAGTATTAACAGTCGGTTCTGCCACCGTATCACAGAACTGGAGACTCTGCTGGGGAAAATAAAAAGTGGGGTTTAACTTAGAGGTAGTTCATTATTTAACTGCTTTTGTATGCTTTGTTTTCTTTACTTTTGAGGGCTTTGTTTGGGTTACTATAGATCCTATACCCAGATCTGGGGAAACCTTTTAGGTAAGTAGCAATAGATCGTGGAAACTGTGCGGGGTATACTGACACGGTCAAAGCGATAGCTACGTTGATGTGATACTTTGGTTGGTACTGGTAGCCCTTGAGTAGTCAAGGAGAATACGGGGCCGCTGCATGGTGTCATGAAGCATCAACTAACCTTAAAACCTTTAATTGAACAACTTGGCCATTAGGAAGTTGTGAGATAGCCGTCTTTGGTGTAGTCCTAAGTCGGTTGATACTCGATACTACACTCATTAAGATTTGACTCCCGAGTTTTGTTTGGTGGCAAGTCAGTTGTCGATCGGAACGAAACTTGTGGGAAAAATCAGTGATATTGAGATCCCTTAAAACTAGGTTACTATTACTAGGATAGTTTGAGACCACTAAACTTCAAGAGGGTACTTACCTACCAACCCCATGCAAGCCTAAACCTAAGGCTTCCTGTGTGACTTGTTTTCTTTCAACTTGAACTACTTGCAGGGTTCTACTATCTAACAACATGATTTCATTACACGATTTGTTTATAGTCATTATCCAATAACCTGGATTTCTTGCAGGGTTTACTTGCTTACACTTAATGTATAACATACACATCATAACATCATCCCATAGTATCTCTTTTAACCATTTCAAGGATCTCAAGGGTCTGCGGTGCAGGCTATAATGAACCAAACGTCTAACAAGGGGCAAGGGGATTTATTTTCCTCTAGCCAATGCCTTCAAAAGATTGAAACACAACAACTTGAGTCAGAGGCTATGACCCACTCGATATGGTGAGCTTGATTCTCATAGAAGGACCTTTAACAATACGAAAGTTCTTCAATCAAAGTCATAATTCAACTCCTAACATCTTCTTGTGTTTAGCCTGCGAGATCCTTGAAAACATTTGCACATCATACACGTCATTGCATAACAGGTACTCTCCAGACAGATTTCTTATCCCTTCGCTGTTTATTTCAGCAGAAGAAATGGCTCTTGAACAAACAATCAAAGACCTTCAAGCTCAAAATGCTCAGTTCCAACAAATGTTCTTGGCTCTGACCCAGGGGAAAGAAGACCTGAAAGCTTTGATTGTCAAAGAGAAGAAGAAGGCAAAGAAACCGACTGGTGTCTTGAATTTGGGAAGAAGACTTAAAAGACCAGTCAAGAGAGCTCTAGATCTCTCAACTCCATCAAATGAGGGGGATAATCATGAAGAAGAAAATAAATCGGGGACTGATGAAGATGAAGCTGATTACTCAGATGAACAATATCCTCCTGCTAATGACAAATACAAACAGCTAGAGGATTGCCTTAATGCTATGGAGATTCAGCAGATACCTGGTTTGGACTTTGAAGAGTTAGGGCTGGTTTCTGGGGTGGTCATCCCACCAAAATTCAATATTCCCTCATTTGTTAAATATGACGGGGTCTCTTGTCCTAAACTTCACTTGAGATCATACGTCAGAAAGATCCAGCCTCACACTGCTGACCGGAAGTTATGGGTCCATTTCTTCCAAGAAAGTTTGGTCGGAACTCAACTGAAGTGGTTCTATCAGTTAGAAGGAACTGACATCCATACCTGGGAAGACTTGGCTGCTGCTTTCTACAAGCAGTACCAATACAATGCTGACCTAGCACCAACTCGAGTGCAATTGCAGAATATGTCCATGGGCTCAAGAGAAGGGTTCAAAGGTTATACCCATAAATGGAGAGACCTTTCGGGAAGAGTCCAGCCTCCTCTGTCTGATATGGAGCTGGTAGACATGTTCTTGGGCACTTTGTCAGGTCCATTCTTCAACCATTTGATTGGAAGTTCTTCGGTTGGGTTCATCGAGCTAATACTGACAGGTGAAAGAGTAGAAGCTGGTATCAAGAATGGGAAAATTCTGATGGCTGCATCTTCTAATGCTGAGAAGAAGCCATTTGGTGGAACGAAGGAGACCAGTGCTGTGTATAGCCAAAAGGGTTGTAATAAGATAGACTACAACCAATCTATGGGAGCAGTGTTAATCTTTAATCCTACGCCCGTGCAACAGCATCAACAGGGGAATCAGGGTAAGGAGGCCACACCTAAAAGACAATTCACCAAGATCAACATGTCACTAGCGCAAGCGTTACAACACATGTTGAAGGTATGGATGATTCTGTTAAAAGCTCCTATACAGAATCCAAAAACCTCTGCTCCTAGTCACCACCCTAACGAAAGGTGTGCATACCATTCTGATAGTCCTGGACATAATACGAATGGCTATTGGGCTCTGAAGAACAAAATTCAGGATATGATTAACGCCAAGGAGATTGAGTTCGACCCTCTAGAGACTCACAAAGTGATCACTGCTCCTAGGCCAAATCGTTGAGAGCGTCTAGTTCATTTGTGATTTTTCAATTGTGTTTTTCTTTGCTTATTCAAACTATTGCTGTAATGTCAAACTTTGGTTTTCCCATTAATGCATTGCATATGATGGTCTTGAATTATTTCATTTTTATTATGTTTAAACTGCTTTCTTACTTCCTCTTTATGATATTATACTCTTTATTAAAAGCTCTAAGCCTTTAGAGGGAGGATGACGAAAACGATACCATAATCTCTACAATATGCTTTTGAACAGACCCCGCTGACGATGTACAGACGTTGTTTCAAATCCTAAACAGTGGAGTTATAAGGAAGATAATCCCTAGTCAACCCCTTTGAGCCTAAGAAGTGGGAGTTTTTCTTTTCATACAAATTAAAACCCTTGATCATAACCATGGTCAGGGTAGTTTTCTCAGTTAATTTAGAGGTACATTCAGTCACAAGCTCTACCTTCATACACAAAAAATAGTGTAGAAGATACCTTCCAAAAGATGGTGATGGTTCCGCATAATCATCAAAATAAGCAGTCATTATTATTCAAAAGAAAAGCCCGTTAAGTCAAAAACCTATGAAGGAGACTTAAGAAAAAAAACTGGGGCATCCCGCTGACTGTAATCACAAAAGAAACAGTTCAGACAAAAGTAGGGATAAAGAAAACAAAAAAAGAGGTCCTACAAATCCTCAACAAAAAAGAAAAGGTCATAAAAATGACTGCCTTCTCAAATAAACATTCATATTCCGAACCATCACCAAGTATCAGAGCAATGATTCCAGAACTTAACTGGGATTAAAAACGCATAATTAATTGAGTTTAGGGCTGAAGAACATCATAAATAATGGGTGGGTACAAATAAATTTTGAGCTATTATCCTTTGTTCCTTAAACCGTGAACCATGCCGCGCTACAACCCTTAAAAGTCCTAGCTGAAGCATGGGTTAGTTTAGAAGCATACTGTTACAAAAGGTATCTTGACTCCTGTAGGATTTGCTACAAATCCTGAGTTGATATCACACTCTTGCAAAATTTGTTTGTTTTACTAAAAAATGAATTTTAAACTTCAAGGCAGACATAAGCTTTGCATTCTAAAAATACCATTGTTTGCATATGACTATTTGTTCAACAGCAGAGAAATTCGCACAACGAATATTCAGTGAACGAAGATCCTCTCAATAGACAGAATCACCTCAAACGGAAAAGACATTTCTAATAATAGGATTTTTATAATCAAGGGGCATAGCAAGGTGTCCAGCCGATCTATGGCAGTCAAGTCAAGGTTCAAGGAATCTCTCAAAAATGCCAAATAGCCAGGGGCAGATCTCCATCTGAATCACTTGGGGCATTGGATAACAACGAATCACGTGCAATCAAGAAAACATCTGCCAACAGTGTGGAAACACTTACCACTATGGACAATGACAATCCTCCATAACCGGTGAACATGGACATAGTCAGAAAATACTACACATGAACAAAGTCCCGCTAGGTCGACTGGCCTAGGAAAAAATAAGGGCATCCCGGCGAACCAAAGGTTTGGGCAAAACTTAGGGATATACATAAAAATAATCTGTACACCCAACAAGTCAAAAACTTGAAAAGGCGGCTTGGGCAAAAAGGGGTATCCCGGTAGACTGAAAACCTGAAAGGGCAGTCCAGGAAAAAGTTAGGGATTAAAGCGTACGACTATGTCCCGTCATCTTGTCATTTGTCTATCACTAGAATAATCCTTGATCAACATCTACTCAAAACCCCAGGAGTTGAGACGACACTCAAACCATCTATAAAATCTCCACAGATACCTTCTCCAGCAGGTACAGAGGCAAGGGCATCCTACTAAAAAGTCACTGCCATATCCTCAGCTTACATCCAAGTGATGTCAAGCATTCTTATATCCATGACAGAGCAAGAATCTCCAACTACTGCTCTGACATCTAAGGAAAATTCCCCAGTGAAGTCGTTAACCTTCTCAAGATTCCCTAACAGGATTTCAACAAAATCCCCCAGCAGTTTATGGAGTTCACCTTCCGCAACGGAGTTTTATAAATCTCAAGTAGTTTATAAAACCTTATCCCAGTAGACTTTATTTATCTAGCTACGGAAATTCATTCCCCAGTGGAGTTTGTTCTCAAAATTGGTGAAATCTTCCAACATAACTCTTCCCCTCGGCAAAATCATTCTCAAACAAAAGTCGAAGATCCTCTGCAGTGAAAGGGAATCACCAACAAAACCATCTCCATTCATTATCCCAAGCAAAAACATTCTAAATAAAGCATACTTTCTTCTAGAAATAGTTCATGTCCGATCCAGAGACGAATGTCATCCTGATACTTACTCCAGATTATCATCTAAAAACGGTTCAGATACGATCCAGAAATGGATGTCATCCTGACACCTACTGCAAATTCTCTCCTAGAAGCAGTGCTGATACGATCCATAGATGGATGTTATTCTACCGCTTATTCAACACATCATCTAGAAACAGTTCAGGTACAATCCAGAGACGGATGTCATCCTGATACTTACTCCAGATTACCATCTAGAAACAATTCAGATACGATCTAGAAATGGATGTCATCCTGACACCTGTAGCGGTAGAAATGTTCAAGACTAAGTCATTGGATTGACTAGACTTTATACAAATTAAATAAAAATTGCCACCGCGCTTTATTGTTTCCAAAGAAATGGGAAAAGAGCGAATAACCCAAAAAGATGGGGGAAAGATTCAAGGTAAGGGGTTGGTTATGCAAAGGGAAGGTATTAACACCCTAAACATATACGGTACTCCGCAGGAGCCTCTTTGTAAAATATGTATATTTTGGCTATAAAAAATGTTGTATATATATAAAAAAATGGATGGTTGAGGTGAGGAAAGAAATATATTTATTTTTATAATTTTTGCACCCGCCGCGGTTGTGAACCTTTAGTGCCTACGTACCACCTTTTCGTGCAATAGGGGATCAGGGTACGCGTAGTTCCTATTTTAAAAATTTAAAACACAAATGCGTTGGTTAATTTTATGAGATGAAACATCATTGTCATTGTCCAAGAATCATATTTCATAAATGCATGAAATTGGTTCATCAAAAATCAGAAGTCAGAAGTTACTTTAAAAATCAAATTTTCTAAACATTTAGAAAATTTTCTAAGTGTCTAGAGAATATGATACTTTAGAACTTCTGAGCCAGCCTCTATGCAAGTGCAGTCAGAAGTTGCAAACACGGTTCAAAACATGACGCTTCAATCAGAACATGCTGAAGCGATGCTCTTTGGTCAGAACATGATGCTTCGGCAAAACATGATTCTTCAGCATATGAAGGCTATGTTCAACGCTCCGGTCAGAGCATGCCCTTTCAGCATTTGAAGGTTACGTTTCTGATCTTCTGCAATCAGAACATCACCAAATCCTAAGACCTTATTTAAACAACCTGCTGCACTGCTATAGTACAATACTCTAACTAGCAGTTAATCCAGTCCACACCTGCATTTTCCTAAATCTTGTATTTACACCAAATACAAAAAGCTGTGATCAAAAAGCAATGGAACAGTGTGCCAAAAGTTCAAATCCCATCTTTTCCCCCCAAAACCACAACAAATTCATCTATAAATAAGTTGCTCTATCACACTTGCAAGGGGCTGGCTTTTAGAGAGAGAATCGTCAAAAGAGAGAAAAGAAAGCTGTGATACCTCCATAAAAAATCCAGAATTCCTAAACAGAAAACCAAAACCCTTGTTCTTCCATTGAAGTAAAAGAACTTGGTATTTTCTCTTTCGTTGCTATTGATGACTCCAGAATATCTGAAGGCAGCAACTCAAGTCCCAAACCACGCTCCAGGTTCAAGGTAAGTCTCCCTGACTCTGCATCTTCTCATTCAGAACATCATTAAACCTGTAAATATCATAGTATTGATGTTGTCCATATCATTGTGTAAGTTGAAAAAATGTGGATCATAGCTTCCTGATTAAGGCTAGACTCAGGACCAGGATCAGAACTTCCATAAACTATTGTGTTTTTATCCTTCTGATTTGCTGTTTGCTAAAAACTGAATAAGTTATCATTGTGCTGATTGATATAAGGAAAGAGTTGAAATGTAACACAGAACTTCTGTTTTTCACTCACCATTCTAACACATAGAATTTCCATGATTCACTCACTGTTCTAACACAGCACAAAACTTCCGAGTTCTCCCTACATGTCAAACATACTGAAATTCTGATGTTTCCACTCGCTGTTTTCTTACACACTCAGAGTTTATGATTTTTACATGCTGACAATATACTGAATTTCTGGGGTTTTACTCACTGTTTTAGTGTAATACATAACTTCTGACTTGTGGTCCACTGTCTGAATACCACCCAGAACTTTTGTGTTTCCCCTCTAATGTTCCTTGCAGGACCTCAGAGTTTACCAACTCAGAACTTGTGATACCCACTGACGTCTCCTACTGAGTCACATCGCTCTTAGCTTCAGAACTTTTGATTCTGTTTGTTTTGCTTGTAGCAGCTTGCTGGTCTTATATCTCATTTATTTTCCTTTTTATCACTTTCAATGTTAAAACTGTTTTCATCAATATAAAAAGGCATACAAATATTTTCTTTTTTTTACTAAGCTAATTCATTCCCCTGTTTTATTCATCAACACAAAAAACCTTTTTTTAAACAAGGCCCCTTTTTTCTTTCTTGCATTATCATTTCAATATGGTTGTAATAAATAATTAGGATTTATTTTCTTGCAAACCCCCATTCGTAAATTTGTACACCCCATCCCCCTAATGATTGTAATAGCGTAGAATCCTTACTTTCCGCACTTTTATTGCTTTCATATATTGTTAGTAACTAGGGTGTGTATGGTAAGACATAAAATTGACAAATAGACCACCCTAATCAAAAATAAATGCATGTAATCAAACACACTTTTCACACATGCACCCTTAGGGTAATCTCACTTTGTTGCCTATCGGAAAAATAGTCATGTCCCTCGAACATGGGCGTTTTAGCAAAGACCCTCGATAAAAGATCGTAGTCCCTCGATGACCCTCGATGTTGCCTTCGATAAACGATCTAGTCCCTAAAAATGACATTGTTAAAACGTCCCATAGGTTGCCTTCTATGACTATACAAACGTCCCAACGTCCGTCCCTTCACATCCAACGATGGGGCTTCTTACCAAAACAATGGTAAGATAGCAACATCTAAAGAAGGAGGAAAAGAACACCTAAGACCTTTTGAGTAGGTAGATTCGCTCCTAGTTCCTCGCTTTCTCACAACAAAAACATTTTATACACCGACACTCTCACTTTGAAACATTTTCAAAAGACAACACTTTGTATGTGTTCTTATAGAGACGAGAATCATTACAAAGAAAACCCTTTTCAAAATTACTTTCAAAAACACATTTCACAAACACCTCTTTGAACTATTTTCAAAACAACACTTTGTATGCATTCTTATAGAGACGAGAATCATTACAAAGTCACATTTTCAAAATACTTTAAAAACCCACATCACAAAGCATATTTCAAAACAAAAGCAAGTGATCTAGCAAGTAACTAAGAGCCCATGGAAAACCATGGATGAAAAGGGTGCTAATACCTCCCCTTTTCATAATCTACCCCCCGAACTCAAGAAAACATCTCTAAAGGTCTTTCCTATGCTTTTTCACCTTTCCTCTTGGATAAAAGAAAAGTCGATGGCGACTCTGTCTAAACCGCAACATTTGCAAACACAAAAGCAAAACAACCAAGTTAGTTCTCCCACCGTATCATAGAACTGGTGACTCTGCTGGGGAATATACTTAAAAGTGAGGTTACCTTAGGGTTAGATCACATTTACTTGCCTTCATTTTTTTGAATTGCTTGCTTTACATTATTGGTTCCTTGTTTGGGTTTGTTTTGATCCTCTACCCGGATCTGGGGCACCTTTTTAGGTAAGTAGCATTAGATTGTGGAAACTGTACGGTGTAGACCGATATGGTTGAAACAATGGCTACATTAGTGTGACACATTTGTGGGTACCGGTATCCCTCATGGTGAATCGAGGAGAATACAGGGCCGCTGAGTGGCGTCATGAATCACTATTTGACTTTAGAACCCTAATTGAACAACTTGGCTATTAGGATATAGTGAGATAACCGGTTTCGGTGTAGAGCTAAAAATTTGTTGATACTCGATACTACACTCATTAAGGCTGGACTTTTGGGATATCTCGGCCGCAAGAAAAGATTGATTGTACTGAGACAATGCCTAAGAGAAAGGTCGGTGATATTGATATCCTTCAGAACCCGATCACTATTACTAGGACAGGTTAAACCAACTAAACTTCAAGAGGGTACTTACCTATAAAGCCCCATGCAAGCCTAAAACATAGGGACTTGTCTGCTTTGTGTGTATATCTACTTGTACATAACATCATAAACATCATAAGCATCATACACATGCTCACTAACAATTTCAAGGATTTAGAAATTTATCTTTGTTTTTGTTTTGTAGGTCATGGATTCCGTCCGAAGAAACACAATTTGAATCAGCTTTGTAAAAGCACACCCTCAGCTTCAAGAGTTAGCCTCAAGAGTGCCAGGGGATTCTCCTTTTACCAAGAAATATGGCCGACTCCTCAGTTTGGCTACATCCAGTTTCCAAGAAGAAATGATGTGTGTACTGTTCCAATTCTTTGATCCCGTACATCATTGTTTCACCTTCCCGGACTATCAGTTGGTACCTACACTTGAAGAATTCTCTCTACTCTTAGGGGTGCCCGTGCTTGATCAGATACCATTCACCGGTATAGAAGGGATTCCAAAACTTGAAGTCCTTGCCGAAGCTTTGCATATGAAGAGAGCCGACGTCATAGCTAGTTGGGAGACAAGAAGCGGGGTTAAAGGTTTCCTATCCAAGTTTCTATTGGAAAAGGCTCGTTCACTCTGGGACGACATAGATTTCTAAGCTTTCAAAGACATCTTGGATCTTATCATTTATGGTTTGGTTCTGTTCCCTAACTCGGACCAATTCATAGATATTAACGCCACCAAAGTCTTTCTCTCTCGCAATCCCATACCTACCTTACTGGGAGACATCTTGCATTGTCTTCATACCCGCACCATGAAGAAGAGAGGTACTCTTTTATGTTGTATTCCCCTACTCGCTAAGTGGTTCACTTCACACCTACCTCAATCTGTATTGAAGAACGAGCAAAGACTTGGTCTCAAAGGATGATGTCCCTTGCCCACTCTGATATCCATTGGTGTTCGAGATCCTTGGAAGATGTCTCAATCATTGAATGCTGTGAGGAATTACCTAACGTCTCTTTTCTTGGTATTAGGGGAGGTATCACCTATAATCCCTTCTTAGGTCTCCGACAGTTTGGGTATGCCCAAAGAGACGGCCCTCATGAGATGCTCATTCAAGGTCTGGTGTTCGAATACGACAAGGAAGACCAAGGTTATCGCCATAGGTTTACACGAGATTGGAGAATGGTGAACAATAGGATTTTGGGACACAAAAACTCTATCCCCCTCGAGCCTTACCTTAGGTGGGTACGGGCTCGTGCTTAAAGTCTCTTAATGCCTTACCCTTCTATCCTTCCTGTTATCATAGAGCCTGTTGTTGAAAGAGACGCCCCATACACTGTCCTTCATCCTGACATGCCTACCTCCCTCGAAGACTTGCAGAAAGCTTGGTTTAGTTGAAAGAAGAGCGGGACACCTTGAAGCCCAATTTTACGCCAGTGAGAAGAAGGTTCTGGAACTCACCAAGCAGCTTCATGAAGAAAGGAATCTGAACGCCTACATTGCACCAAAGAGGATGCGTTCAACCTTTTTGTCTTAGGAGTTTTGTTGTATGTTTGTTTCTCTCATTGTAAGCCCAAAGAGGCATAATGTACTCAAACTTGGATTTATTAATATGACGTGTGTTCCTTTTTGGTCTGAACAAATTTAAATCTCTAAATTCCTTGAAATCATTGCATACGCATACCATCCATGACATTCCATAAACAGGTTCTGATACAGGTTTCTCATATCCTTCGCTGTTTATTTCAAGCAGATATGTCGTCTGAATAAAGCATCAAAGATCTTCAGGCACAAAATGCCCAATTTCAGCAGATGTTCGTAACTCTGGAAAAAGGGCAAGAGGATCTGAAGGCCCTTATCCTGAAAGAGAAGAAGAATAATAAGAAACATGTTGGTGCCCTCAATATGGGCAGAAGATTCGGGGGGCCACTAAAGCAATCAATTGATGTGACTTCCTCATCCAAAGAGGGGAAAAATCAGGAGGGGCAGACAAGGGAAGAGGACCCCAGTCCTGAGGTCTCTGACAATGATACCGACTACAATGATGAGCAGTATCCTCCCACTAAGGATAGGTACAAGAAGTTAGAGGATCGGTTAAGTGCTATGGAGATCCAGAGAATACCAGGGTTGGATTTTGAAGAACTAGGGTTGGTGTCCGGAGTAGTCATCCCACAGAATTTTAAGGCTCCAATTTTCACAAAGTACGATGGGGTGTCTTGCCCAAAGCTCCATCTCCGTTCCTATGTGAGGAAGATCCAGCCCCACACCGCTGATAGAAACTTGTGGGTTCATTTATTTCAAGATAGTATGTCGGGGACTCAGCTTGAATGGTTATACCAATTAGAGGGAATCAATGTCCGAAACTGGGAGGATCTGCTGCCGCTTTTTACAAGCAGTATCAATATAATGCCGACTTGGCCCCTACTCGTATTCAACTCCAGAGTATGTCCATGGGTGCAGGTGAAGCCTTCAAGGACTACGTGTGAAGTGGAGAGATTTGGCCGGGAGAGTCCAACCCCCTTTGTCTGATAGGGAGTTGGTCGACATGTTTCTTGGGATGCTATCTGGTCCGTTCTTCAACCATTTAATCGGTAGCTCATTGGCTGCTTTTACTGAGCTGATATTAACCGGAGAAAGGGTAGAAGTTGGAATCCGGAGCGACAAAATACAGAAAGATGTCTCTTCAAGCTCAGTAAAGAAGCCATTTGCTGGTAAGAAGGAAGCCAATGCCATTTATAGCCCGAGGGGCCAAAGCAGGGATGAACATCGCCAGACAGTAAGTGCCGTGATGATACCTAAACCTGTAGTTGCTCCACAACGCAACAATCAACAAAGGGTGGAAAGACCACAACGGTAGTTTACCCGCATCAACATGACATTGGCTGAAGTTCTACCTCACCTGCTGAGATCCAACTTGACAGCTTTGAAAGAGGCTCCCAAAAATCCTAATACCTCCTCTCCTCGTTACAATCTGAATGCTCGGTGTGCCTACCATTCTCAGAGTCCTGGTCACGATATAAATGAATATTGGGCTCTAAGAAATAAAGTACAAGATCTGATTGAAGCCAAGGAGATTGAGTTCGATGCTCCGGAGAAGCCCAATGTCATAACTGCTCCCATGCCTAGGCACAACCATGGAGTTAACACCGTTGATACCGGTCTGTTCGTGACCTCAGTTGATGACGTTTCTACTCCTCTTATAACTGTTAAGAAGAATTTGTTGTTGGCTGGTTTATTTCCAGGTTGTGATGAAGATTGCCACATATGTTCATCCCTGCCTTCGGGTTGCTATTTACTGAAGACAGGTGTCCAACGCCTGATGGACAGCAGAGAAATTTTGTTCGAAAAGACTTTGATTGCAACTGTTCCGTATGAAGATATCACTATTATAACCATTTCCGCCAGTCCTTCCAAGGTTTCCTCGAGAAAACCTGTTAGGATTAGACCTACTACGAGAGTCGCTCCGTTGATAATCACATGTCCTGGTCCTATCCCGTACACCTCGGACAAAGCTGTCCCTTGGAATTATGGCGCCAATGTTTACTATCATGGCGTTAAACAAAACTTGAAGACGGAAGAAGCTGATCCTAATGTCAGTAACATTGTTGGGACCAGCAAGATTACTAGAAGTGGAAGAGTTTTCTCTCCTGAGATCTCCCCAAAGACTGTTACTAAGCCTATCGTTATTTCATCTTCTACTCCCGCTAGTACTTCAGTTACTACTGCAGTTGTTACCCCTGCCTATAAGTCATCTGGGATGCGAGGCAAAGAAGCTGTAGGTGAGCCTGCTCAGACGGAGGCACCTAGAAAAATTATTGTGGAAACCTCTAAGCAAGAGATAGATGAAATTTTGAAAATAATTAAAAAGAGTGACTACAATGTGGTCGAGCAGCTGGGCCAGACCCCCTCAAAGATATCCATGTTATCCCTGCTGTTATGCTCCGAGGCCCATGCGAAGGCTTTGATTGCATTCCACAAAACTGCGCATGTGCCGCAAGAGACTTCAGCTGATCAATTTAAAGATTGTGTGGCTAGCCTGACTACTGACAATGGGCTGGGTTTTTCAGATGCAGACTTGACACTGAACGGAAGAAAACACAATGATGCTCTGCATGTCTCGATCGAATGTAGTGACACTACCATGGCTCATGTGCTGGTAGATACTGGGTCTTCGCTGAATGTTCTGCCCAAGAAGGCGTTGGACCGTTTGGATTACGAGGGTTTGACTTTAAAGCCTAGTAACATTATGGTAAGGGCTTTTGACGGGTCGAAAAGAATGGTGCATGGGGAAGTAGACCTCCCTGTAAAGATAGGCTATCAGACTTTCAAGTCCACTTTCTATGTGATGGACATCAAGCCGTCATATTCTTGTTTGCTGGGTCGTCCTTGGATCCATGAGGCCGGGGCAGTTACTTCCACGCTCCACCAAATGCTGAAGTATCCGGTGAAAGGGAAGATTGTCACTGTAAGTGGTGAAGAGGAGTATATGGTGAGCCATCTCAATTCTTTCCGCTACATAGAGATGGACGGAGAATTTATCGAAACTCCTTGTCATAATTTTGAAGAGGTCCCTCAGATCTTGGCATCAACTGAAACTACTAGCAACAAACCTCCTTTGAAGATGGGTTCTCTCAAAGATGCCAGGGCTGTGGTTGAAGAAGGTGGGTGTGGCAATTGAGGTCAACTCCCTGATTTCACTCACAAAACTGACAAATCTGGTTTGGGCTTTACTTCAGGGGCTCAAAGGGCTGTTCGACGCGCTCGGCTGGAGGACCTCCCCTACGCATCAGTAATCGCGAGGTCAATGCTATTGAAGACAGTGAGGAAGACCCTGACATCGACAATTGGATCTACCCGACTACCAATGGTGGACCAAATAACTGGACGACTAAAGATTTTGTTCTAATTTCTTTTATTCTGTAGTGATTTTCTTACTTGTTTTCTGAGTTTGTAATGAATAATTTAAACTTTTTGGCCTTGTGTCTTACCCAAGGCATGATGGTTCTATTTGTGAGGGTTATTATATGTCATCTCATATTTCAACAATGAAGCATTGGACGTTCTTTGCATACAAATTTTGCGCTCTCTATTTTTCTTTTCTGCCTTTGCTTTATCAAATACAGTTATGCTCTTACACACACTCACATATCACATTGCATATCCATATCCACTCTGGATCCCATTGATAACAATTCTGCTATTTCCGATTATGACTTCGAAAATACGATCAACCAAGCCGAGGACGAAGGTGAGGACGATTGTGAGGTGCCTGGAGAACTGGCTAGACAACTACAACAGGAAGAAAGGGTCATATAGCCTCATGAAGAGCCGGTTGAGATAGTGAATTTGGGTACTGGGGATGACATAAAAGAGGTTAAAATAGGTGCAAATCTAGAGCTCAGCGTCAAACAGAGGTTGATACAGATACTGCACGACTATGGTTAGATCTTCGCCTGGTCCTATGAAGACATTCCTGGTTTGGACACCAATATTGTGGTACATCGCCTTCCAACTAAAGAAGATTGTCCTTCGGTTAAACAGAAGGTCCATCGTATGCATCCTGAAATGTCAGAGAAGATCAAGGCAGAAGTCATGAAGCAATTCGACGCAGGATTCTTAGCTGTCACCTCCTATCCGCAGTGGGTTGCTAACGCCGTTTTGGTACCTAAGAAGGACGGAAAGGTACATATGTGTGTGGATTACAGAGACCTAAACAGGGCAAGCCCCAAGGATGATTTCCCGCTTCCCCACATTGATGCTCTGGTTGACAACACCGCGCAACATAAAATCTTATCCTTCATGGATGGTTTCTCTGGCTACAACCAGATCAAGATGGCTCCTGAAGACATGGAGAAGACAACCTTCGTCACACAGTGGGGCATCTTCTATTACAAGGTGATGCCTTTTGGGTTAAAGAATACTGGGGCAACCTATTAGTGAGCCATGGTCGCGTTGTTCCATGATATGATTCACCACGAGATCGAGGTTTATGTTGATGACATGATAGCCAGGTCTCAAACCGAAGAGGAACATCTCGATCATCTACAAAAGTTGTTTGACAGGTTGAAGATATACAAGCTAAGGTTGAATCCGAACAAGTGCACCTTCGGGGTAAGGTCTGGTAAGCTTATGGGTTTCATCGTCAGTGACAAAGGTATTCAGGTAGACCCCTCAAAGGTAAAGGCTATACGAGAAATTCCAGCTCCCCGTACAAAGAAGGAAGTTAGAGGTTTCTTGGGACGTTTGAATTATATTGCCCGGTTCATTTCACATCTAACTGCTACTTGTGAGCCAATCTTCAAGCTTCTAAAGAAAGATCAAGTGGTAAAGTGGAATGATGAATGCCAGACTGCTTTTGAAAGAATCAAGGAATACCTTCAAGAACCTCCAATTCTGATGCCTCCAGTTGAAGGAAGATCTTTGATATTATACTTGACAGTGCTGGACAATTCAATGGGGTGTGTGCTGGGAAAGCATGATGAGTCTGGTCAAAAAGAGCATGCAATATACTACCTTAGCAAAAAGTTTACCGACTGTGAGACATGATACTCACTACTCAAGAAAACTTGCTGCGCTTTGGCATGGGCTGCTCGCCGGCTAAGACAATATATGCTGACTCACACTACCTTGTTGATATCAAAGATGGATCCAATCAAGTACATTTTTGAGAAGCCTGCTCTCTCCGGAAGGATAGCAAGGTGGAAAATGATCTTAAATGAATACGACATACAATATATGACCCGAAAAGCAATCAAGGGGAGTGTATTGGCTGATCATTTGGCTCATCAGGCCGTGGATGACTACCAGTCCATGAATTTTGAGTTCCCAGATTAGAACATTATGCTGGTGACTAACTACGAAGGACATGGACCAGATGAATGACCTGAGGAAGGATCCCGATGGTTTATGTATTTTGATGGAGCCTCAAACGCACTGGGTAACGACATTGGCACTATAATCATATCTTCCGAGGGTTGTCATACTCCGTTCACTGCCCGATTATGTTTCAATTGCACCAACAACATGGCAGAGTATGAAGCCTGCATCATGGGTCTCAAAGCCGCTATTGACCTCAGGATCAAGTTCCTAAATGTCTTCGGGGATTCAGCCTTGGTGATAAGTAAGATCAAAGGCGAGTGGGATACAAAGCACCCGAATATCATTCCTTACAAAGAACACGTATTGACATTTCTCCAACACTTTGAGGAGGTAACTTTTGAACATTTCCCACAAGAGGAGAATCAGTTAGCGGACGCGCTAGCTACCATGTCTTCCATGTTCAAAGTTAGGTGGGACAACGAAGCTCCCCGAATCACCATTGAGAGGTTAGATGAACCAGCACACTGCTATGAAATCGATACCGAAGAAGTGGCAGACAAACCCTGGTTTCACGAAGTCAAAAGGTATCTCGAGGCTCAAGAGTATCCGAAGGGGCATCTGTCAATGATAAGAAGTTTCTGAGAAGGTTCACCGCAAAGTTCTTCCTCAGTAATGGAATCCTCAATAAGCGCAATCATGACTCTACATTACTGCGGTGTGTGGACAAGAGCGAAGCATAGAGGATCATGACAAATCTACATGAAGGCACCTTCAGAACTCATTCTAGTGGACATACCATGGCTAAGAAGATCCTACAGGCAGGATACTACTGGTCCACTATGGAAGCCGATTTTTATCAGCACTCTCGAACTTGTCATAAATGCCAAATTTATGCTGATAATGTGCATGTGCCTCCAGTCCCCTTAAATGTTTTTACAGCTCAGTGGCCCTTTGCAATGTGGGGCATTGATATGATTGGCGAAATCAGGCCCACCGCTTCCAATGGACATCACTTCATCTTAGTGGCCATTGATTATTTCACAAAGTGGGTTGAGGCAACTTCTTTTTCTACAGTAACCAAGAATGTCGTGGCGCGGTTTATCCGACATAATCTGATCTGTCGATATGGTGTACCAGAGAGGATTATTACCGACAATGGTACAAATCTCAACAACATAATGATCACCGAGTTCTATAAACAGTTCAAGATACAACATCATAACTCTTCTCCCTATCGGCCGAAGATGAATGGCGCTGTTGAAGCAGCTAACAAGAGCATCAAGAAGATTGTACAGAAGATGACAGTGATGTATAAAGACTGGCAGTAGATGTTACCATTCGCTCTTCATGGGTACCGTACCTCAGCACGGACGTCGACAGGGGTAACACCCTACTCTCTAGTATATGGCATGGAGGCAGTCCTACCCATTGGGGTCCAAATCCCTTCTCTACGAATCATGAAGGATGCGGGTTTGAACAAAGACGACTGGGTCCGAACCCAATTCGATCAGCTAAATCTAATTGATGAAAAGAGATTTACTACTATTTTCCATGGTCAGACGTATCAAAAGCGAATGATCAGGGATTTTAACAAGAAAGTTAGACGCCAAGAATATCAAGTCGGGGATCTAGTAATTAAATGCATCATACTGCCGCAAGGTGACCCCAGGGGCAAATGGACCCCCACGTACGAAGGGCCATTTGTGGTTAAGAACATTTTCTCGGGAGGAGCTATGATTCTAACCAACATGGATGGTGACGACCTTCCTCACCCTGTCAATGCAGACATAGTGAAAAGATACTACGTATAATCAAAGACCCGCTAGGTCGACTGGCCTAGGCAAAAAATAAGGGCTTCCCGGCGAACCAAAAGGTTCGGAAAAAAGTAAGGGATGAAAATGAAAAAATCTATACACTCGGCAAGTCGAAAACCCGAAAGGGTGGCTTGGGCAAAAAGGGGTAACCCGGTGGATTGAAAACCCGAAAGGGAAATCCAGGAAAAAGTTAGGGATTGAAGCGTATCACTATGTCTCATTAGATCATCTTGTGACCAGACTTCGGTATCGACTATTAAGCTCAGACAACACCAATCAACCTGATCAACTTTCGGCCAAGTAGCAAAGTGATGAAACACTTGAAGATATAAAGGCAATAACAGAGTTGGAACCTAATGGGTTTATTTCACATAGATGTTTTTCTTTCTTTTACACAAATTGTATAAATTCTATCTTTCGGCGGTGCTCTCCTACTAGGACGTCAGCCTCTTTGTACAAAATGACTATTACAGGCCAACTTCCAAAATCAATACAAGTCATTTTCACAAGAAACTTCGATTTGTTTTTCTGTTTTATTTTGCAAGAACGTCTGTGATACGGTGGCAGAACCGACTGTTTTGAAAATGCTGGTTTACGTTTTGTGTTTGCAAAATGTCTCGGTAAGCAAGAGTCGCCACCGACTTTTATTTCATCCAACCGGAAAGGAAAAAAGCACAAAAAAAAAATCCTTTTTCGAGATATTCTGAGTACGGGGGGTAGATTATAGAAAGGGAAGGTGTTAGCACCCTTTCTATCCGTGGTTTTCCACGTGCTCTTAGGTACTTGCTCATCTTTTTGAAATTGCTTGTGTGTGTGCTTTGCTTTGAAAAGTTTTGTTTTACTTCGTTTTAACCCTTGTTTCTGTCCCCAAGAGTGTTACGAAGTGTTTTGAAAACTTTAGTTTGAAAAGTTTGTTTGAAAGTGTATGGTGTAAAAGATTTGTTGTTTTGAGCAAGTACCTAACAGTTATCTACCTACTCGAAAAAAGATCGTTTCTGTTCTCGTTTCCTTTAGACAATGCTATCCTACTATTGAGAAATAGGAAGCACCGTCGTTGGAGTTGTAAGGGTCAATTCGAAAGGGAGGTACGATCACTAAAGCAATATTTAGGACGTCTTAGTAATAACCCTAGAGTCTTAAGATCATATTCGAGGCAACATTTCTGAGGCGACGTTTCCGAGGCAACATTTCCGAACGGGACTTTTGATCTTTGTTAGACAGGAGGGCAACCACTAAGACACCCTATACTTAATGATCGTTTACCGAAGGCAACCGAAGTGAGAGTATAACCTAGGAGTGCACATGTGCGAGTGATTTGATTTCAATTATTATCTTTGCACATTAGGGTTTTCTAGCCGTTTTAAATTATCATGCAATCTTGTCATACAATCCTATTAACATACATCTAAACAGTTAATATTTGCGGGAATTAAAATGCGAGAAAATAAACCTACACTATTACAAGGCTTCGGGATAAGGATTAATTACATAGCCAAAAAACCCGTAAAAGACGATAAATAAAAGAAAGTCCTAGATTAAACTATTACATACCGTTGACAGTTACATCAATATTGCAAAAATAATAAACGCGCGCGATGAATCGAATGCAAAATAATTAGGGTTTTGACCCCAACTATACCTAATTGTAAATTAAAGGGAAAATCATTTTTTGTCGTTTTTGTGTTATTTGAGAAAATAAAGCTCAATTGAATAATAATAACAAAACCTAATTACTTAATTAATTTTAATTTAAGAAAAATAATTAAATTAACCTATTTTTGTATTTTTATTTTTTAAGAAAGAAATAAAAAAATTAAATCACAAGCTTAACTCTAATTTTTTCTAATTGGTTTTAATTAAAAAACGATTAGAATTTCCCTAAACTAAATTAAACTAATATTAAATTAAATTTGATAAAATAAAAACCTAATTCTAATTTTTTGTGAAACTCTTGATTTTATGATTTTGAGAAAAAGAAATTAATTTTGTTAAAAATAATTAAGCAAATCAAATTAAATAAAAGAAATAAAAAAAGAAAAGAAATAAAAATGGGCATGATTGCTTAGCAAAAGGGGGTGGGGTGTGAATCTGATTTCTTGGCCCAACAACTCCTGGCCCTTGTTGACTTTGTTTAATCTTGTGTGCATGCTTGACTCAGGCGCATGGTGGACCTTCAAGGGGAAGGCCTTAGATCTGAAGCCTTGGTGGGTTGGACAATCAAATCTGGATAGTACATGGTGGATCTCTTGCCCTGTAATGCACTGGATTGCATGTTCAAGAAAAGCATGAATAAAAGTTGGGACCTAGGGATCGAACCCAGGCCCTTAAGCATTCTCCCCTTGCACGCTTGCCATCTGAGCTGGCTATTTTAGTTGTATACACAATAACAAATAAATATTATATAATACAAATAAAATGTTAGTCCTTAAAACGCGCGAAATTCAAATTGGAAAGTCAAGGAGCGCCACGTATCCATCTTCTTCCTCCCATTGTCGCTGTAAGTTTTGCAACTTTTACCTACGGACATTAAGCGTAGGTATAGCCCATGTGCATTTCCAAAATCTTGTACACGCATGATAAATGAAAACCAATGGTACCAATCAACTCGTTTCAACCTCACGAGCATCATGGTACCATTATTGATGTCCAATTTTCCCTATACAAGAAACCCCTAAAAACAAAGCACGAACCCTAGCCATGGTGGTTTCATGTTCAGTCAATAAAAATGCAATTGAATACAGTCATTAGCTTGCAAACATCTCAAGGATTATAAATATGCTAATAAATCATGCTAAATATGCCAGAATCAATGTATTCAAATTCAAGAAAAGAGACAAACCGTGTGACTGCTACGATGCGTTTCAGGGCGTGGAGAAGCTTGCTAACGATTGAAACACGATCCTGGGGTGTCCAACAATTGATTGGTATGGTTAGAATGACTTGAGATGGCCTGAAACTTGGAAATTGGTTTGCACTTTTTTCTTGAGTTTTTGCAATTTGTTCTCTGCCTTTGCACGCCTCTAGCCTCTTCCTTTTGATTTGCTTTTGTTCCTTATGTATAATAGAGTGCATTAGGGTTACAATTTGTATCAAATCTTTTCCAATTATGAATATTGATCCATGATTCAATCCTTGCACCAAATCTTTCCAAAACAAGCAAATTCATTCTTTTTGTATCCATATCAAGCCTTGCACGATTTGATCTTGTCTCCAGCTGTATAATGAACCTAATCATGCATAAAATCTCAAGGTTTTAATGATTTTTGATATTTTCACTATTTTATATTGATTTTATTTGATTTAAATGAAATAAAATCAAAATAAATAACAAAAATAAAATAATGACAAGTGGAAGGGCTCATGGGTCGTGGGTCTCATTACAAACTCACTGAAAGCATAAAACGTTGGGCCCATTTAGCAAAAAATGCAATTTTGGACACATTTGACTTTTGGCAATTTCGCAAAAAGGGTCAACTTGGCCAATGCATAACTCTCTCAATTTTGACCCTAGAGATGTGTTCTTGGACTTTTTAGAAAGCTTAAGATGTCCTATAAGCAACCCTTTTGGTCTCATCTCAATTGAGTCTTCCATGTTCATGTATGAAGGTGTGACCCAAAAGGTGTCTTTGTTGACTTTTCAAAATGACCTATAATGTCCAAATTCATATCTTCTTGTGAGTGTATATTTTGAACTTGGGAGCTGAAGATGAATTGTAGGGATTACATCCTCTTCAAAATGAGCTTAGGATGGGTCATTTTTGATAAAGTATGAGAAAGTTATGCTTGGCCAAAGTTGAGTTGACTTTTCCTGCAAAACCCTAATTTAGAAAATTTTGGATTTTGATGAATTGTGAGCAATCCTTGAGGAATCATGATCAACACTTGATCAAATGATGAATAATACTTCAAAATGAAAATGACCAAAAATCTTGAAGTTTGACTGTATGTGGGCCACAGTTGACTTTTGCCCTAGCACAGTCGATTTTCAGGCCTTTGAGCAATTGACTTAGCAAATTATCTCTGCAAGGCTTGAAACTTGACATGGATGATCTTGAGAAAATATTAGGACAATGGTTAGCATTTGGGATCCTTTGGACTCAAGCATCTTGATGCAAAATGAAACCCTAATTTAGGGTAGACTATCTTAGGAGAGGGTTTGTCTGGTCAACTCTTGGACTTCCTTGAGCAATTTGAGGACCTCACTTGACATGTATTAAGAAATATGGGAGGGCAAATTTTGGGGTACAACAATGTCCAATGATTTATTCTTGACATATGCATTTGAATATGATTACTGTTCACAAACATTTGCATAGGAAAAAGAAAGACAATTGTTCATAACTTAAGAAACAGGGACAAAAACTAAAATGTTAAAGCTCCACAGTTACGCTATCCAACAGGTACCAGGAGAGAGCCAGCTTGGAAACATGATTGTTGGTACGTACACTCCCCACAGAGTAAGAGTATCCGAAGGCATCGATGTCAGCTTTCCCGAAACAGGGTATAACTATCCCCATTTGAGGTTCGTAATCGCAGGCAAGTCAACAATTTTCACCTCCCCAAGCAGGGTCTATTCCTCTGAGTACGAAATCTCAGTCTCCAACAGAGCTCAACATCTCCAGCAACGGAATTTCATCCCCATCTGAGTTTATTCCTCCAGGCCAGCAGGTCTACCAACGGAGTATATCTTCCTCTAAATTGGCCCCTGCAGAGTTATCCTCCAGCATCTCGTTTCGACAAAATATTTATTCTCTAGCAGCAATCAGGGATTTATTTTCCCAGACTCGGATGTGTCACAACTAGCATCTCGTGTTCATACATCATGACATGCGCACACATATCACATACAACATAATCTCATTTATTTTGAGAACATCATCTCACAATGCATCTCATGCATTGCATATGATTAACCCTGTTGTCTTTTCAGGAAAGACAGCTATCACTAACAATTCCAGCAATTATACATGTCATACCTATATACATCTAATGAAAAACCAGTTCCCGAAACTAAACGGGTCAACTAATCTACATGATCAAGCGGAGTAAGCCCTACTATCCAGGCTTTCATCTCGAAGTAACCCTACTACCCAGGTTCCTTCACGAAGCCCTGTTATCCAGGCTTTCATCTCGAAGTAACCCTACTACCCAGGTTCCTTCACCAAGCCCTACTATCTAGGCTTTCATCTCGAAGTAACCCTACTACCCAGGTTCCTTCACCAAGCCCTACTATCCAGGCTTTCATCTCGAAGTAACCTTACTACCTAGGTTCCTTCACCAAGCCCTACTACCCAGGCTTCCACCTTGAAGTAACCCTACTACCCAGGTTCCTTCACCAAGCCCTACTATCCAGGCTTTCATAACAAAGTAACCCTACTACCCAGGTTCCTTCTCCCTTACCTCAAGGCAACCGTTTACAGCACTGTGAGGCCCCGACCCGACCAGATACATTCAGTTTCACATCTCCCGAGTAAGTCGCTGCACAACCTGGACCCTGACCAGGTATACATTCTATTTTCACCCCCTCAATCAAGAGTTAACTCCCTAGTAGAGTAATAGACAACCAAAGGTCCTAGGTTTTACTTCCCAGGGCATAAATCAACATTCCTCAACAAAGTCCTCCTCAGCAGGTACATGAATTATCGCCAAGGAATCTCTTATGCAACCGATATTTTCAGGATGGCATCTTTAAACCCATCTCCGATGATTCTCCGTTTCCTTCCAAATGGCATCTGTAAGCCCATTCCCGACATCAACAATCAGCAATCCTGCATGCGAGTGCAAATTTTTGGGCACTCTAGTGTTCAATCATCTTCCACCTTCAGATCACGAAAGGCAGAACAACCAATCTACATCCTCAGGCTTAAGAAGATTGAACAGGGGCAGCTGTTGTACCCTAAAATCCGCCCTCTCATTTCTCAAAGGATCAACCTGGACCCTCAAGTTTACTTCCATCCAATTTCAAGCCTTTAATTACAAATTTTCCAAGGAAATCATTCACAAGGGCAAAATGGTCATTTGCACACCAAAGGAGTCAAACTATGACTTTTGAATCAAAAATCAAGTTCCAAGAATCATATTTCATAAAGGAATGAAATTGGTTCATCAAAAATCAGAAGTCAGAAGTTACTTTAAAAATCAAATTTTCTAAACATTTAGAAAATTTTCTAAGTGTCTAGAGAATATGATACTTCAGAACTTTTGAGCCAGCCTCTATGAAAGTGCAGTCAAAAGTTGCAACCACGGTTCAGAACAAGACGCTTCAATCAGAACATGCAGAAGCGATGCTCTTTGGTCAGAACATGATTCTTCAGCATATGAAGGCTATGTTCAACGCTCCGGTCAGAACATGCCCTTTCAGCATTTGGAGGTTACGTTTCTGAACTTCTGCAATTAGAACATCACCAAATCCTAAGACCTCGTTTAAACAACCTGCTGCACTACTACAGTACAGTACTCTAACCAGCAGTTAATCCAGTCCACGCCTGCATTTTCCTAAATCTTGTATTTGCACCAAATACAAAAAGCTGTGATAAAAAAGCAATGGAACAGTGTGCCAAAAGTTCAAATCCCATATTCCCCCCCCCCCCCCCCAAAACCACAATAAATTCATCTATAAATAATTTGCTCCATCACACTTGCAAGGGGCTGGCTTTTAGAGAGAGAATCGTCAAAAGAGAGAAAAGAAAGCTGTGATACCTCCATAAAAAATCCAGAATTCCTAAACAGAAAACCAAAACCCTTGTTCTTCCCTTGAAGTAAAAGAACTTGGTATTTTCTCTTTCGTTGCTCTTGCTGACTCCAGAATATCTAAAGGTTACAGCTCAAGTCCCAAACCACGCTCCAGGTTCAAGGTAAGTCTCCCTGACTCTGCATCTTCTCATTCAGAACATCATTAAACCTTTAAATATCATAGTATTGATGTTGTCCATATCACTACGTAAGTTGAAAAACTATGGATCATAGCTTCCTGATTAAGGATAGACTCCGGACCAGGATCAGAACTTCTACAAACTGTTGTGTTTTTATCCTTCTGATTTGCTGTTTGCTGAAAAATGAATAAGTTATCATTGTGCTGATTGATATAAGGAAAGAGTTGAAATGTAACACAGAACTTCTGTTTTTCACTAACCATTCTAACACATAGAATTTCCATGATTCACTCACGATTCTAACACAGCACATAAATTCTGAGTTCTCCCTACATGTCAAACATACTGAACTTCTGATGTTTCCACTCACTGTTTTCTTACACACTCAGAGTTTATGATTTTTACATGCTGACAATATACTGAATTTCTGGGGTTTTACTCACTGTTTTAGTGTAATACATAACTTATGACTTGTGGTCCACTGTCTGAATACCACCCAAAACTTTTGTGTTTCCCCTCTAATGTTCCTTGCAGGACCTCAGAGTTTACCAACTCAGAACTTCTGATACCCACTGATGTCTCCTGCTGAGTCACAACGCTCTTGGGTTCAGAACTTCTGATTTCGTTTGTTTTGCTTGTAGCAGCTCGCTGGTCTTATATCTCATTTATTTTCCTTTTATCACTTTCAACGTTAAAACTCTTTTCATCAATATAAAAAGGCATACAAATATTTTCTTTTTTTTACTAAGCTAATTCATTCCCCTGTTTTATTCACCAACACAAAAAACCTTTTTTTAAACAAGGCCCGTTTTCTTTCTTGCATTATTATTTCAATATTGTTGTAATAAATAATTAGGATTTATTTTCTTGCAAACCCCCATTCGTAAATTTGTACACCCCATCCCTCTAATGATTGTAATAGCGTAGAATCCTTACTTTCCACACTTTTATTGCTTTCATATATTTTTAGTAACTAGGGTGTGTATGGTAAGACATGAAATTGACAAATAGACCACCCTAATCAAGACTAAATGCATGTAGTCAAACACACTTTGCACACATGCACCCTTAGGGTAATCTTACCTTGTTGCGTATCAGAAAAATAGTCATGTCCCTCGAACATGGGTGTTTTAACAAAGACCCTCGATAAAAGATCGTAGTCCCTCGATGACCCTCGATGTTGCCTTCAATAAACGATCTAGTCCTTTAAAACGACATTGCTAAAACGTCCCATAGGTTTCCTTCTATGACTATACAAATGTCCCAACGTCCGTCCCTTCACATCCAACGATGGGGCTTCTTACCAAAACAATGGTAAGATAGCAACATCTAAAGAAAGAGGAAAAGAACACCTAAGACCTTTTGAGTAGGTAGATTCGCTCCTAGTTGCTCGCTTGCTCACAACAAAAACATTTTAAACACCGACACTCTCACTTTGAAACATTTTCAAAAGACAACACTTTGTATGTGTTCTTATAGAGACGAGAATCATTACAAACAAAACCCTTTTCAGAATTACTTTCAAAAACACATTTCACAAACACCTCTTTGAAATATTTTCAAAACAACACTTTGTATGCATTCTTATAGAGACGAGAATCATTACAAAGTCACATTTTCAAAATACTTTCAAAACCCACATCACAAAGAAAATTTCAAAACAAAAGCAAGTGATCTAGCAAGTAACTAAGAGCCCATGGAAAACCATGGATGAAAAGGGTGCTAATACCTTCCCTTTTCATAATCTACCCCCCGAACTCAAGAAAACATCTCTAAAGGTCTTTCCTGTGCTTTTTCACCTTTACTTTTGGATAAAAGAAAATTCGGTGGTGACTCTTGCTAAACCGCTACATTTGCAAACACAAACGCAAAACAACCAAGTCAGTTCTCCCGCCGTATCACAGTATGGAAAACATACCTACTACCCACAATAATGAGAAAGGAGAATTTTCATTATCTCAAAGTGGAGGTTATGGCTTGGATTTTAAAAATCAACAATGCCTCACTCATCACCCAAGTGGAAAATATCTCTCTTTACTATATATTGTAGAAGTATAGTTGTTTGCATCACTACAAGGATTGACAAGAGTTCAACCTTTTTTTGAGAGAAGTTTAAAGATAAAAGCCAAAGTGGCAAAATGGTTTGAAATGAGATTGATTGACTTTTAGTCTTCTCACAAAAAATGTCAAGGCATTATTAAGTTGGTTGGAGTTTATTTATGAAAAATGTTTTGAAAATGCATGGACATAAGTCCAAGTTTATTATAAAAGTGGTTCAAGTTCAAAAACAAGAAGAGTTTTCAAAAAGGGAAAGGAGATTTTTGAAATTAAAGAAGATGGGAGGAGAAGAAGGGACTATCCTAAATCATAAGGTAAAAGCTAGGGATAAGAACTATCTAACCAACAAGAAGCCAATAATTGACATTATGAGCCAAGATAGAATTCCAATTCCTTGGATTGAAACCAATCAAGCAAAGAAATACTAGACCTCTTGAGAGAACCAAACTTCAAGTGTATTAAGTCTTCAAAAAGAATGGGCAGAGTAACAGCTGTATACGGGTGAATTCCAGATTACAAACAAAGGGTGTAATCAGAAAAACCTGCACACAAAAACAACCAAGCAACCCAATGTCTTGAGGTAAACCTCAAGAACTCCAGACAAAATAATCAGATAAGATCTCAAAGATATGTCAAGGTTTCTAATCCTAAGTCCAAGAAAAGTCCCATGCTCCATAATGCCAAGGATAGTAACCAAATGTTCCAAGCACCATTAAATATTCTTTAGGGTTTATGTTAATTACTAAGTGTTTTAAGAAAGGAAAAGAAAAGCTCAAGTGAGCAAAGTAAAAATGGCAAGAAAATAAATGCTCAAATGAGCAAAGATGAAAATGGCATGAAATGTAAATGCTAAAAGTAAATAGTACATAAAGCATAAAAAAATAAAAGTATAAGGTAAACAAGTCAATAATTAGTGGTTAGTTGGATGATCATCTTGAAGCTTGCATTTGGAACTCATTAGTGGATTAGTAGAACCAAAGCCTCCACACAACAAGTTGCATTTGCTTTTTGTCAAGTATATCATCCATTTGGAATTCTCATAAGTACCATTTAAGGAACAACGATGTTTAAGTGTTCCGCGTTGACCGAAGGTGTTGTAGATCCATTAGAGGATTGGTAGAACCAAAACCTCCACACAATGAATCTAAAGGTTATTGGATCAAAGATATTAAATTAACATACTTAGGCTTGCAATCATAAGTTTATCTGTTCTTGCATTTTTTACATTATTGTAACTGCCCAAAGGTTTAAATAGAATAATTAGGATTTTATTTTCAACTTTATTCCCCTTATTCTTGGCCATGTAATTAATCCCCAAAGCACTGTAATAGCATAGATTTAACTTTCCACACTTTAAATTCCTGTATATATATTAACTGCTAGTAACTGGGCTTGTATGACAAGACTAATAACAAAGCGCTAGCAAACCTAACAAAAAGACAAAAAATAACTGAACATAACACATTCTCACGTATACACCTCTAGGGTACGCCCACTTTGGTTGCCTTCGAAAATAAAACAGTCATGTCCCTCGAGACAGAGACGCTTTAGCGAAGACCCATAAAACAAAAGATCATAGTCCCTTGATGACCCTACAGTTGCCTTTCGGTAAATGATCTAGTCCCTAAATAGAAATTTCTAAAGCGTATCTACACAAGTTGCCTTTGTGACTGTAATGTCCCTTCGAATGTCCCTCATACATCCAACGATAGGGCTACCTACTCACTAATAGTAGGATAGCACTGTCTAAAGGATAGGAGGAAAATAACTACCTTTTCTAGTACAAAGTATATATTTGTTAGAAGTTTGCTCAAAACATTTTACACTTACAAAAATACTACTTTTCAAAAACATTTTCCAAAACACTTTGTATACTTTCTCCACTATCCCGAGAAACATTAAAAAGTTCGCCATACTAAGGAATTTTCAAAACATCTTCAAACACACAAAGCACAAAAGTATTTTAAAATGAGCAAATCTATAAGAGCCCGTAGATAACTATGGATGGAAAGGGTGCTAACACCTCCCCTCTCCATAATCTACCCTCCTTACTCAGAATAATCTCGATAAGGTTTTGTTTTCTGTTCTTTTCAACCTTTCCTTAATTTGGATAAAAGAAAAGTTGGTGGCGACTCTTGCTTACCACGACATTTGCAAACACAAACGCAAAACCAATATTAACAGTCAGTTCTACCACAGTATCATAGAATTGGAGACTCTGCTGGGGGAAAATAAAAAGTGGGGTTTACCTTAGAGTTAGTTCATTATTTACCTGCTTTTATATGCTTTGTTTTCTTTACTTTTGAAGGCTTTGTTTGAGTTACTATAGATCCTACACCCGGATCTGGTGAAACCTTTTAGGTAAGTAGCAATAGATCGTGGAAAATGTGCGGGGTATACTGACACGGTCAAAGCGACAACTATGTTGATGTGATACTTTGGTTGGTACCGGTAGCCCTTGAGTAGTCAAGGAGAATACAGGGCCACTGCATGGTGTCATGAAGCATTAACTAACCTTAAAACCTTTAATTGAACAACTTGGCCATTAGGAAGTTGTGAGATAGCCGTCTTTGCTGTAGTCCTAAGTCGGTTGATACTCGATACTACACTCATTAAGATTTGACTCCCGAGTTTTGTTTGGTGGCAAGTCAGTTGTCGATCGGAACGAAACTTGTGGGAAAAATCAGTGATATTGAGATCCCTTAAAACTCGGTTACTATTACTAGGACAGGTTGAGACCACTAAACTTCAAGAGGGTACTTACCTACCAACCCCATGCAAGCCTAAACCTAAGGCTTCCTGTGTGACTTGTTTTCTTTCATCTTGAACTACTTGCAGGGTTCTACTATCTAACAACATGATTTCCTTGCAGGATTTGTTTACAGTCATTATCCAATAACCTGGATTTCTTGGAGGGTTTACTTGCTTACACTTAATGCATAACATACACATCATAACATCATCCCATAGCATCTCCTTAACCATTTCAAGAATCTCAAGGGTCTGTGGTGCTGGTTATGATGAACCAGACGTCTAACAAGGGGCAAGGGGATTTATTTTCATCTAGCCAATGCCTCCAAAAGATCGAAACACAACAACTTGAGTAAGAGGCTATGACCCACTAGATATGGTGTTGTACCCCAAAATTTTCCCTCCTCTTTTCCACAAGAAATCACAGCTTCAGACTTTTCCTGATTTTTCAAATTGACGTAAGAATCAGTCAAACAGATTTTTTCTTATCAGTCTATACAAAATTAGGGTTTTCATGGCTCTGGAACAGTTCAAGCAAATTGCTAAGGTTTTGTTTGAGTTTGGCTCAGGTTTAATCAAAAAGGCATTTCTCTGACATTTAATCAAGAATCAGGGTTTTTGTGCACATATTTCTCAGAAAGAATTAATTCTATCAGTGCTTTTCAAATTACTCCGAGATAAGGACTGAGGCTGTTGATTGAGAATTTACAGTGTTTGGACTTAATCAGTAAAGGCAAAGGAATATGGAATGAGGCTGTTGATTGAGAATTTGCAGTGTTTGGATTTAATCAGTGAAAAAGGACATATGGACGTTTGTTGTTTAGCTGTGCAATGCTTTGATTATTCGGAACGCCAGTTGTTTATTGATTATTTATTTGTTCTAAATTAGAATAGTTGGGATAAATTCCAGTTATTATAATTTAAGAAAATATGAATAATTAAATAAATAATGGAAGAAGAATTAAAAGGAACATCAACAAAAAGACTTTTATTCATTTTAATTATTTGTGCAATTGTTATTTAAATACAGTAACTATTTACAAGTATTTATAATAATAATGGTTACAATGATTAAAATTGAAATAAAATTGAATCCTAAATTTCCTAAATCTTCATTCTTCTACTGATGCTCTTTTGCTCCATTGATTTTATCTGCAAAACAAAGAAAAAGAAAAAGGTCAAAAGCAGATGAAATAAAATTCAAAGCAGACAGTTAATCACAAAGTTCATCATTTAAAGCGACTGGCCGTAATCAGTTTGCCCTCTCTGCAAATCACAAGATTTCTCTTGGTTCACAAAGAGGGATGAAAATAATGCTTGCAAATGAAGTATGAAATGCACAAAAGTTACAAATTGCATAAATCCAAAGTTTGTCTAACATACTGCATAAATCCAAAATTCCAAACCAAGGATAAAAGGCAAACTGAATAGTAAACTAAACTGTCCAGAATTGCAACACATGCCTAACCAAGGTCACAATTCCAAACTAAGCCAAAGTTGTCCAAGCAACTGTCCAAAACATCAACAAGTACAAAAGGCTACCTAAAAGCTGTCAAGAAGTACAAAGAAGCAGAAAATCTGGAAAAAGAGATAAGAGATATGCAGAGTAAACCAACTAGTGCAAGCAACATCAAAAGTTACATCACTTTCCAAAGGCCAGTCACCTTTTCAGAAATACAGTCATAGGCAATATAATATGCTTAAATCTGGAGAGAGAGAAAAGAGAAGAAGAAAAGGAGGCTTACAGGCTTTAGGCTTAAGGAATATAAAAGCAAAACTGTAATAGAACAGTAGGAGAGGCAGAATATCATATAACAAGAAAACTCTCCAAACTGTAAGAAAAAAACATTGCAAACTGCCTCTACAAGCTTGAAGCCTAAGCTCCAAACCTCACAAAAGCCAGGAACCTGCATTAACTTTCAAACACCCAAACATTCAAAACATCAAACCTGCCTGAACTGCTCAAGCCAAACCTGTAATCTCAAAACAGCATAAGCCTGAAACCTGCATTAAAAGCTTTCAAACAACCTGCCTCCTGTGTCAAACACAACCTTTCAATAAGCCAAGCCTAAAGCTTTCAACCAGCCCAAGCCTCAACCTGTTTCAAGCTGTAACATACAAGCCTGTATCAAGCCAAAAGGCCCCAAAAAGCCATCAACCTGTTTCAAGCCTAAAGCATACTAAGCCTAAAGCCTAACTGTGTCAAACCTTTCAACACTATCAAACTCAGATTCCAAACATCATCAAATAATCTCAGAGGCATACAGATACAAGCAACTTAGATCCAAGTGTTCAAACCAACTGAACCCTCAGAAGGTTTTCATCACGGGGTTAATATCCAAAGCATACAGAGGGCCATCAAGCAAGCATCTCATCATAGGGTTATAAACATACAAGGCAACTCAAGCATATCAAGCAAAATCAGCATATCAAGCAATCAAAGGCAACTGAGGCAAAGGGTGGAAGAGGAAAAGAAGTGTTCAGAAGCTGTAGGCTTACAAGTCTCAGAAGCTCAAATATCATAAAGAAGCAAGTGTTTCATACAAGCACACAAGCAAACAGAGGAGGAAAAAAGAGATATACGAAAGTTCTCATGTAATCATCATAAACCAAAAATCTAAAGCAAGATACTAGACAAACCGGAGCAAGCCACAACATCGCGCCCCTCCGCCCTTGGCCGCCTGAAGCGCCTCCAAGTCCATCGTCCTCCTCCAACAAAGGTAGTATAATTTCTCCTCCTTTTCATGTGCCTCAAATCAGAACACAAATAACAATGTATAATCAGAATACAAAAGTAACGCATGCGAGGCTTAAAACCCTAAAATTAAAAAACGAAATCATTACCTTTGTACAACATCACTGAGTAATCCACGCGAGGAGGAGGACAGACGTTGGCGCTGGTTGGCCTTAGGCGAAGAGTAAGCTGTTCATAAGCATGGCTTGAGAAGCGAAGAAGACGAAGAGCAAAGGTGTAAGCGGCGCTTCTGTATTCAACAAACCCTATTCCCAATTGAAAACAAAACATGGAAACCCTTGAAAAAATATTGTGTCAAGCATTGGGCCGGTTCACCTTTCAGCGTGCCTAAGCCCATTAAAATCCAGAATGCACCCCCTTTTCATTATTCTGTTTATTCATTTTGGGCCACGCCTTCTTCTTTACAGCCCATCTAACTCTTTTCTTTATTTTTATTTCATTCAAACTAAAAGCTTTTATTTTCCTTTAAAACTAATATCTCTCAATTTTCTTTTACTTTATAACCTAATTCTTTTGTATATAATAAATTAACTCTATGATATAAAATGTTCATTAATTACCTTTTTTTAGTTATTATAATTTAAATATATAAGAATAGAACTTTGATGTTAAATAATTTTCTTTTATTAAAACTTTTTTTTTATTTTAAACTTTGTACATAAAACATTAGCATCAATACATAAAAATTAGAATTTCTTAAAATATGTTCTTTTCTTTTATCAAAATGTTTTGTTTGTACATACTTAACCAAAATACGTTAAATACATTAAGTTAACAATACTTAATAAATATACTTTCTCAACTTGTAAATAAATCGCCTACACTTACACAAAAATGCATTGATACATTCACATTGTCTTTATTCTTTGTACATTGCTACATTTTACATTGCGATCGATTCGATTTGGTTGTAAATTATTTGGACACTACTCTCCTATTAAAGTCTCATCCCCATTTGTAAATATTTGTACCCCCACCCCCAGACACTTATTTGTAATAGCGTAGACTTTAAATTCCTGCAATTTATCGCTTTCAAATATACCATGGTTAGACCTAGGGTTTGTATGTAAATAAAATCAAACGCTAGATAACCTAATATAACGATAAATACATGAAATCAATACACTATTCACACTTGCACCCCTAGGGTAATCCCGCTTGTTGCCTTCCAAAATGGGCCATGCTTGCACGTTGAGTATCTTTGGCAAAATAAAACAATATCAAATGATCATAGTCCCTCGATGACGCTTTCGAAAGTTGCCTAAAAATGATCAAGTCCCTTAAAGGAAAAATTGCCAAAGACACTTGGCACCATTGCATTCATGGTCCATACGATGACCCGCGTCTGTCCCGTTAACATCCTAACGCAAGATTTTCCACCAAATACAATGGTGGAACAAAATTGTTAAAAGGGTTAAAACATGAGAAAAACCTTTGGGTAAATTTAGGGGTAGACAACTCTTAGTTACTTGATCAAACTTGCAAAATACACTTGCCTACTTTTCAAAACCACACTCCACAAACACTTTCAAAAACAAACTTCCAAAAACATTTGAAACATCTTTTCGAAAAGATACACACCTTTGTATATACTTAAACACGAGTCATTACAATGGTTGCCTAGACAAGGCATCTATTTCAAAACATTTTCAAACACACACACACACACACCGCACTTTCAAGCAATTGAAAATCAAAGGCAAGTGATCTAAAACAAAGTAACTAAGAGCCCATGGATAACCATGGATGAAAAGGGTGCTAATACCTTCCCTTTTCATAATCTACCCCCCGAACCCACGAAATATCTCAAAAGGTTTTTCCTGTGCTTTTTAACCTTTCCTTAGGATAAAATAAAAAGTCGGTGGCGACTCTTGCTAAACCGAACAAGTGCGAATACAAACACAAAACTCAAGTCAGTTCTCCCACCGTATCACAGAACTGGCGACTCTGCTGGGGATGATTACTTAAAAGTGGAGTTACCTTAGGGTTTAGATCACCTTTACATTCTTGCCTTGATTGCCTTGGTTGCTTTACTTTTTGGGTCCTTGTTTGGGTTTGTTGTTAATCCTACACCCGGATTTTGGGGCACCTTTTTAGGTAAATAGCAAAAAAACTGTGAGGGAACTCTGCGGGGTATACCGACACGGTTGAAGCAGTAAGCTATGTTAGTGTGACATATTTGTGAGTACCGGTAACCCTTGAGTTCAATCAAGGAGAGTACGGGGCCGCTGAGTGATGTCGTGAAGCACTAACGAACTCTTAGAACCTTAATTGACCATCCTAGCCTTGTTAGGGGTAGTGAGGTAACCGACTTTGGTGTAGTCCGAAGTTGGTAGATACTCGATACTCCACTTATTGAGGGTTGTTTTCTTGGAATATTTTGGTCGCCAGTTAAGTGGCTAAACCAAAATAATGAACACAGAAAACAATCCAATGATATTGAGCTCCTTAGAACCCGGTTTCTATTTTAGCACAAGATGAGCCAACTAACTTCAAGAGGGTACTTACCTACAACCCCATGCAAGCCTAAACCTAAGGACTTGTTTGCTTTGTGTGAATATGATTGCCTGTATATACACTCACTTGTTTTCGCATGCATGTACATAACATCATGACATCATACCATAGCATTTTTCACTAACCACTTCAAGGATCTCGAGGGTTCTTTTGATGTAGGGTCACGTTGAACCAGACGTCTACCAAAGGGCCAGAGGTTTCTCCTCTAAACAAATGCCATCAAAGATCAAGTGCAACAACTTGAATCGGGGGCTATGACCCACTTGACATGGTGAGCTTGATTCTCGTGGAAAGACATCCACCGGTGCAAAGTTCTCCAATCCAAGAGCAAAGTTCAACCTCTAACATTCTCTTGTGTTTACCCCAAGAGATCCTTGAAAACATGCATCCGCATATCATGCATTGCATCTTGACAGTTTTTTCCTTTTCAGGTTTCCTTACTCTCCTACTGTTTATTTCAGTAAGAGATGGCTCTAGAGAGGACTGTCAAGGATATCCAGGACCAGACTGCTCAGCTGCAGGAAATGTTCTTGAACCTGTCTCTGGGGCAAGAAGAAATGAAAGCTCTCCTCACAAAGGGCTTGGTCCAGGAGAATTCAAAAAATGCCAAGAATGATCAGCTGGGGGAACTGCAGTTTGATTTGGCAACATTGAGGATCCAAATGATGGGACAACTAGTGGGCCAGATGGCTCTCATCCAAGATTTGTCTCAAAGACAAGAGGAACTCAGAGTTCTCGTCAACGAACTGCTTCGGAACAACCAACTGGGGCAGACATCTGAGGTTGAAGAGCAAGTCACCACTCAACCCCCCTCCAGACAAGAAGACAAGGGGAAGTCTCCTCTACTTGCTTCAGGGTCACAAGCCCAACAACAACCTCGCCAGCGTTAACGGGGCAATCGGCGTAAGCAAGAGACGTCGGGAAGACAGATCACTGAGACTGACCTACCGTCATCTCTGATTTTGGAGCGCTTGTTGGAGGTCAATCTGACTGCTTTGAGGGATCCTATTCGGAAGCCCAATACCTCCGCTCCTAACTATCATCCCGATGCATTTTGTGTATACCACTCCTACAGCCCGGGGCATGACACTGACGACTGTTGGGCCTTGAAGAACAAGATTCAAGATCTGATCGACATTGGAGTGCTGAGGTTCATGCCAGACGGCGAGATGAAAATCTTCCGTTAAGGGTTTCTCCACCTGAAGTGACAAAGCTCGAACTGAAATACTTTTGCTTCATTTGAATTTTCAAAGTTGTAATTTCTTTTGTTATTCAAACAATTAACTGTTAATGTCAAACTCTGTTTCATTAATGCTTTGCATATGTTTGTCTTGAATTCATCCATTCGTTTTCACTACTCTTATGCTTTCTTTATGATATTTGACTCTTGATAAAAAGCTGTAAGCCTTTAGAGGGAGGATGACGAAACAATACCATAATCTCATACATTATGCTTTTGAACAGACCTTGCTGATGATGTACAGGCATTTCTTTCAATTCCCAAACACTGGAGTTATAAGGAAGATAATCCCTAGTCAACCCCTTCGAGCCAAAGAAGTAGGAGTTTTCTGTTCTAAACAATCAAAACCTTTGATATAAACCTGGGGCAGGGTAGTCTCTCAGTTAATTCAAAAAAGTGCACATTGAAGTCGCAAACTCTCAGTTCGTAACACAACGAATGACAAGAAAAGCATTCCTCTGGAATCAAAAGACAGTGATGGTTCCCTATCACCTAGGCAGTCAATCTCTCAAGAAGAAAAAGCCCACCGAGCCAAAACCTATAAAGGAGGCTTAAGAAACCTGGGGCATCCCGCTGACTGTGATCTTGAAAACAGAGACAGTCAGGCAAAAGTTAGGGATAACAAATCAAAATCAAAATAGAGAGGTCATTACAAATCCTCAACAACATGAAAAATGTTGCAAAAGAAAAAAGGAGATGATGATTGTCTCCCAAAATTCAACTGGTGAACCATCACCCAAAAGGTCGTTTCAAATTCGAATGGAGTTCGACGCACAAATTAACTGAGTTTAGGGTTGAAGAACATCACAAAGAGCGGGTGGGTACAAATACACTTTGAGCCTTTATCCTTTGTTTCTTAAACCGTGAACCAAGCCACGTTACAACCCTTCAAAAGTCCTAATTGAAGCATGGGTTAGTTCGAAAGCATACTGTTACAAAAGGTATCCTGACTCCTGTAAGGCTTTGCTCTAAAATCTTGTGTTGACTTGTCTTATAAAAAAGTTTTCTGCTAAAAAACACATTTTTTTAAAGCTTCGAGACAAACATAAACTTTGCATTGTTTGAATATCACTGTTCGCATTTGGCTATTTGTTTGACAACGAAGAAATTCATACAGCGAATGTTCGGAGGAACAAAAACTCTCTCAGTGAGTAAAATCACTTCAAAAGGATGACACTTCCAACGACGAGTCTCATATCAACAAAGGGGCATGACATGTCACCATCCAATTAACCTGGGGCAGTCCAGTCAATATTTCAACAAATCTCTCAAAAGTTCAGTGAACTTGGGGCAAGTCTCCTTCATCACCACTTGGGGCATTCGAATGTCAAAAGTGTTCAACAATTCCTTCATCACCTGTTGGAAGATACAGTCCAGATATGCTCCAGACACGGTTGCCATTCTGTCACTTTTCTTAAGTTCCAGATTAATACCTGTAACAAGCCAGGAAAATATCTGTGGATGACTGATTATGGATTAACACCTGTAATAAGCCAGGAAATTATCTACATGAAGAGATTGAAGATCAATACCTGAAACAATCCAGGAAAACTATCTTTCTTTCTCAGGTCAGAGATCAACACCTGAAACCAGCCAGGACAGTATCTCCTTGACCAACCTTTTTTAAAGTTCCAGACTAATACCTGTAACAAGCCAGGAAAATATCTGTGGACGACTGATTGTGGATCAACACCTGTAACAAGCCAGGAAATTATCTACATAAAGAGTCTCTTTCATCACCACTTGGGGCATTCGAATGTCAAAAGAGTTCAACAATTCCTTCATCACCTGTCGGAAGATACGGTTTCAGATACACTCCAGACACGGTAGCCATTCTGTCACTCATTCAGATCCCAGTTACAGTTTCAGATACACTCCAGACACGGAAGTCATTCTGCTACTCATACAGATCTCAAATCCAAGATGCAGTTTTACAGACTCATCATCAGGAAACCCTACACCAGTTCCTTCTCAAACTCAAAAGATTCTTGTAATCCCCAACCAGAGAGCCTTACAGAATCTAATTCCCCTCAGCAATCAAGATTCTTTTATCCCCAGCGGAGTTCATCAAATTCCCCAACATAACTTATCAGTGGAATCCCCAGAGGAGTTCTCATCAAAACCTCAGCGAAGTATCTCTTCCCACAGAGTAACTCCCCGCAGAGTAATCTCTCCATCAAGTTTATTCCCCAACGGAGTCATTTTCTCCTACCGGTTTATTCTTGCAACCATCATCCCCAGCGGAAGCGAAGAACTCCACTCTTCAACATCAGCCCAAGATTCCACAAACTCTCGGCAGTCGTCAAGGATTTATTTTCCTAGACAAAAATACATTCTCATACACCACGACACATGCGTATACGCATCTTATCACATAATCTCATTTATTTTTTAGAACATCATGACATCATGCATCTCATACATCATGACATTGCATACAACTAATGTTTTGCCTTTTCAGGAAAAAGGACAATCCAAAGATGATTACTATCAACTGTCACAATTCCAGATTCGATTCCTGTATCTAGCCAGGGCATATCTGTGAGTGATTGATTGTAGATTCGATACCTATATCCAGCTAGGGCATGTCTACATGAAGAATTCCAGATCCGATACCTGTATCCAGCCATGGCATATCTGTAGACGACAATTCCAAATTCGATACCTGTATCTAGCCAGGGCATATCTGTGAGTGATTGATTGTAGATTCGATACCTGTATCCAGTCAGGGCATATCTGCATGAAGAGTTTAGAGATTCGATACCTGTATCCAGCCATGGCATATCTGTAGACGACAATTTCCAGATTCGATACCTGCATCCAGCCAGGGCATATCTGTAGACGACAATTTCCAGATCCGATACCTGTATCCAGGCAGGGCATATCTATAGACAACAATTCCATATTCGATACCTGTGTCTAGCCAGGGCATATCTGTGAGTGATTGATTCCAGATTCGATACCTGTATCCAGCCAGTGCATATCTGTAGACGACAAATTCCAGATTCGATACCTGTATCCAGCCAGGGCATATCTGTAGACGACCAATTCCAGATTCGATACCTGTATCCAGCTAGGGCATATCTGTAGACGACTAATTCCAGATTCGATACTTGTATCTAGCCAGGGCATGTCTGTGAGCAATTGATTGTAGATTCGATACCTGTATCTAGCCAGGGCATATCTGCATGAAGAGTTTGAAGATTAACCCCTGTAACAGGCCAAGAAATTATCTTTCTTTCTCAGGTACACAAATTCTCGCTAAGGAATCTCTTACGCGATCGACACCCCGGATGGCATCTATAAGCCCATCTCCACAACTATCCATTACATTTCCCAAATGGCATCTATAAGCCCATTCCCGACAAGGTTTTGTCACATCTCCAGATGGCATCTTTAAGCCCATCACCAAATGGCATCTTTAAGCCCATTCCCTCTACCATCACATCACCGAGTGCAAATTTTTGGGCACTCTAGTGTCCAATCTCCTTTTACCCTCGAGTCGCGAAAGGAAAACTTGCCAATCTAACTCTTCAGGTTCAAGAAGATTGAACAGGGGCAACTGTTGTACCCCAAAATTTTCCCTCCTCTTTTCCACAAGAAATCACAGCTTCGGACTTTTCCTGATTTTTCAAATTGACGTAAGAATCAGTCAAACAGATTTTTTCTTATCAGTCTATACAAAATTAGGGTTTTCATGGCTCTGGAACAGTTCAAGCAAATTGCTAAGGTTTTGTTTGAGTTTGGCTCAGGTTCAATCAGACAGGCGTTTCTCTGACATTTAATCAAGAATCAGGGTTTTTATGCGCATATTTCTCAGAAAGAATTAATTCTATCAGTGCTTTTCAAATTACTCCGAGATATGGACTGGGGCTGTTGATTGAGAATTTGCAGTGTTTGGACTTAATCAGTAAAGGCAAAGGAATATGGACTGAGGCTGTTGATTGAGAATTTGCAGTGTTTGGATTTAATCAGTGAAAAAGGACATATGGACGTTTGTTGTTTAGCTGTGCAATGCTTTGATTATTCGGAATGCCAGTTGTTTATTGATTATTTATTTGTTCTAAATTAGAATAGTTGGGATAAATTCCAGTTATTATAATTTAAGAAAATATGAATAATTAAATAAATAATGGAAGAAGAATTAAAAGGAACATCAACAAAAAGACTTTTATTCATTTTAATTATTTGTACAATTGTTATTTAAATACAGTAACTATTTACAAGTATTTATAATAATAATGGTTACAATGATTAAAATTGAAATAAAATTGAATCCTAAATTTCCTAAATCTTCATTCTTCTATTGATGCTCTTTTGCTCCATTGATTTTATCTGCAAAACAAAGAAAAAGAAAAAGGTCAAAAGCAGATGAAATAAAATTCAAAGCAGACAGTTAATCACAAAGTTCATCATTAAAAGCGACTGGCCGGAATCAGTTTGCCCTCTCTGCAAATCACAAGATTTCTCTTGGTTCACAAAGAGGGATGAAAATAATGCTTGCAAATGAAGTATGAAATGCACAAAAGTTACAAATTGCATAAATCTAAAGTTTGTCAAACATACTGCATAAATCCAAAATTCCAAACCAAGGATAAAAGGCAAAATGAATAGTAAACTAAACTGTCCAGAATTGCAACACATGCCTAACCAAGGTCACAATTCCAAACTAAGCCAAAGTTGTCCAAGCAACTGTCCAAAACATCAACAAGTACAAAAGGCTACCCAAAAGCTGTCAAGAAGTACAAAGAAGCAGAAAATCTGGAAAAAGAGATAAGAGATATGCAGAGTAAACCAACTAGTGCAAGCAACATCAAAAGTTACATCACTTTCCAAAGGCCAGTCACCTTTTCAGAAATACAGTCATAAGCAATATAATATGCTTAAATCTGGAGAGAGAGAGAAAAGAGAAGAAGAAAAGGAGGCTTACAGGCTTTAGGCTTAAGGAATATAAAAACAAAACTGTAATAGAACAGTAGGAGAGGCAGAATATCATATAACAAGAAAACTCTCCAAACTGTAAGGAAAAAACATTGCAAACTGCCTCTACAAGCTTGAAGCCTAAGCTCCAAACCTCACAAAAGCCAGGAACCTGCATTAACTTTCAAACACCCAAACATTCAAAACATCAAACCTGCCTGAACTGCTCAAGCCAAACCTGTAATCTCAAAACAGCATAAGCCTGAAACCTGCATTAAAAGCTTTCAAACAACCTGCCTCCTGTGTCAAACACAACCTTTCAATAAGCCAAGCCTAAAGCTTTCAACCAGCCCAAGCCTCAACCTGTTTCAAGCTGTAACATACAAGCCTGTATCAAGCCAAAAGGCCCCAAAAAGCCATCAACCTGTTTCAAGCCTAAAGCATACTAAGCCTAAAGCCTAACTGTGTCAAACCTTTCAACACTATCAAACTCAGATTCCAAACATCATCAAATAATCTCAGAGGCATACAGATACAAGCAACTTAGATCCAAGTGTTCAAACCAACTGAACCCTCAGAAGGTTTTCATCACGGGGTTAATATCCAAAGCATACAGAGGGCCATCAAGCAAGCATCTCATCATAGGGTTATAAACATACAAGGCAACTCAAGCATATCAAGCAAAATCAGTATATCAAGCAATCAAAGGCAACTGAGGCAAAGGGTGGAAGAGGAAAAGAAGTGTTCAGAAGCTGTAGGCCAACAAGTCTCAGAAGCTCAAATATCATAAAGAAGAAAGCGTTTCGTACAAGCACACAAGCAAACAGAGGAGGAAAAAAGAGATATACGAAAGTTCTCAGGTAATCATCATCAAACCAAAAAGCTAAAGCAAGATACTAGACAAACCGGAGCAAGCCACAACATCGCGCCCCTCCGCCCTTGGCCGCCTGAAGCGCCTCCAAGTCCACCGTCCTCCTCCAACAAAGGTAGTATAATTTCTCCTCCTTTTCATGTGCCTCAAATCAGAACACAAATAACAATGTATAATCAGAATACGAAAGTAACGCATGCGAGGCTTAAAACCCTAAAATTAAAAAACGAAATCATTACCTTTGTACAACATCACTGAGTAATCCACGCGAGGAGGAGGACAGACGGTGGCGCTGGTTGGCCTTAGGCGAAGAGTAAGCTGTTTAGAAGCATGGCGTGAGAAGCGAAGAAGACGAAGAGCAAAGGTGTAAGCGGCGGTTCTGTATTCAACAAACCCTATTCCCAATTGAAAATAAAACATTGAAACCCTTGAAAAAATATTGTGTCAAGCATTGGGCCGGTTCACCTTTCAGCGCGCCTAAGCCCATTAAAATCCAGAATGCACCCCCCTTTTCATTATTCTGTTTATTCATTTTGGGCCACCCCTTCTTCTTTACAGCCCATCTAACTCTTTTCTTTATTTTTATTTCATTCAAACTAAAAGCTTTTATTTTCCTTTAAAACTAATATCTCTCAATTTTATTTTACTTTATAACCTAATTCTTTTGTATATAATAAATTAACTCTATGATATAAAATATTCATTAATTACCTTTTTTTAGTTATTATAATTTAAATATATAAGAATAGAACTTTGATGTTAAATAATTTTCTTTTATTAAAACTTTTTTTTTATTTTAAACTTTGTACATAAAACATTAGCATTAATACATAAAAATTAGAATTTCTTAAAATATGTTCTTTTCTTTTATCAAAATGTTTTGTTTGTACATACTTAACCAAAATACATTAAATACATTAAGTTAACAATACTTAATAAATATACTTTCTCAAATTGTAAATAAATCGCCTACACTTACACAAAAATGCATTGATACATTCACATTGTCTTTATTCTTTGTACATTGCTACATTTTACATTGCGATCGATTCGATTTGGTTGTAAATTATTTGGACACTACTCTCCTATTAAAGTCTCATCCCCATTTGTAAATATTTGTACCCCCACCCCCGGACACTTATTTGTAATAGCGTAGACTTTAAATTCCCGCAATTTATCGCTTTCAAATATACCATGGTTAGACCTAGGGTTTGTATGTAAATAAAATCAAACGCTAGATAACCTAATACAAAGATAAATACATGAAATCAATACACTATTCACACTTGCACCCCTAGGGTAATCCCGCTTGTTGCCTTCCAAAATGGGCCATGCTTGCACGTTGAGTATCTTTGGCAAAACAAAACAATATCAAATGATCATAGTCCCTCGATGAGGCTTTCGAAAGTTGCCTAAAAATGATCAAGTCCCTTAAAGGAAAAATTGCCAAAGACACTTGGCACCATTGCATTCATGGTCCATACGATGACCCGCGCCTGTCCCGTTAACATCCTAACGCAAGATTGTCCACCAAATACAATGGTGGAACAAAATTGTTAAAAGGGTTAAAACATGAGAAAAACCTTTGAGTAAATTTAGGGGTAGACAACTCTTAGTTACTTGATCAAACTTGCAAAATACACTTGCCTACTTTTCAAAACCACACTCCACAAACACTTTCAAAAACAAACTTCCAAAAACATTTGAAACATCTTTTCGAAAAGATACACACCTTTGTATATACTCAAACACGAGTCATTACAATGGTTGCCTAGACAAGGCATCTATTCCAAAACATTTTCAAAAACACACACATACACACACACCGCAATTTCAAGCAATTGAAAATCAAAGGCAAGTGATCTAAAACAAAGTAACTAAGAGCCTATGGATAACCATGGATGAAAAGGGTGCTAATACCTTCCCTTTTCATAATCTACCCCCCGAACCCACGAAATATCTCAAAAGGTTTTTCCTATGCTTTTTAACCTTTCCTTAGGATAAAATAAAAAGTCGGTGGCGACTCTTGCTAAACCGAACAAGTGCGAATACAAACGCAAAACTCAAGTCAGTTCTCCCACCGTATCACTTATGGTAAGCTTGATTCTCATAGAAGGACCTTCAACAATACGAAAGTTCTTCAATCAAAGTCACAGTTCAACTCCTAACATCTTCTTGTGTTTACCCTGCGAGATCCTTGAAAATATTTGCACATCATACACGTCATTGCATAACAGGTACTCTCCATACAAGTTTCTTATCCCTTCATTGTTAATTTCAGCAGAAGAAATGGCTCTTGAACAAACAATCAAAAGCCTTCAAGCTCAAAACGCTCAGTTCCAACAAATGTTCCTGGCTCTGACCCAGGGGCAAGAAGACCTGAAAGCTTTGATTGTCAAAGAGAAGAAGAAGGTAAAGAAACTGACTGGTGTCTTGAATTTGGGAAGAAGACTTAAAAGACCAGTCAAGAGAGCTCTAGATCTCTCAACTCCATCAAATGAGGGGGATAATCATGAAGAAGAAAACAAATCGGGGACCGATGAAGATGAAGTTGATTACTCAGCGGAACAATATCCTCCTGATGATGACAAATACAAACAGCTGGAGGATTGCTTTAATGCTATGGAGATTCAGCAGATACCTGGTTTGGACTTTGAAGAGTTAGGGCTGGTTTTTGGGGTGGTCATCCCACCAAAATTCAATATTCCCTCATTTGCTAAATATGATGGGGTCTCTTGTCCTAAACTTCACTTGAGATAATACATCAGAAAGATCCAGCCTCACACTACTGACCAGAAGTTATGGGTCCATTTCTTCCAAGAAAGTTTGGCCGGAACTCAACTGAAGTGGTTCTATCAGTTAGAAGGAACTGACATTCATACCTGGGAAGACTTGGTTGTTGCTTTCTACAAGCAGTACCAATACAATGCTGACCTAGCACCAACTCGAGTGCAATTACAGAATATGTCCATGGGCTCAAGAGAAGGGTTCAAAGGTTATGCCCATAAATGGAGAGACCTTTCAGAAAGAGTCCATCCTCCTCTGTCTGATAGGGAGCTGGTAGACATGCACTTGGGCACTTTGTCAGGTCCATTCTTCAACCATTTGATTAGAAGTTCTTCGGTTGGGTTCATCGAGCTAATACTGACAGGTGAAAGAGTACAAGCTGGTATCAAGAATGGGAAAATTTCGATGGCTGCATCTCTAATGCTGAGAAGAAGCCATTTGGTAGAATGAAGGAGACCAATGTTGTGTATAGCTAGAAGGGTTATAATAAGATAGACTACAACCAATTTGTGGGAGCAGTGTTAATCTCTAATCCTACGCCTGTGCAACAACATCAACAGGGGAATCAGGGTAAGGAGGCCACACCTAAAAGACAATTCACCAAGATCAACATGTCACTAGCACAAGCATTACAACATATGTTGAAGGCATGGATGATTACGTTAAAAGCTCCTCTACAAAATCCCAACACCTCTACTCCCAGTCACCACCCCAACAAAAGGTGTGCATACCATTCTGATAGTCCTGGACATGATACGAATGGCTGTTGGGCTCTGAAGAACAAAATTTAGGATATGATTGACGCCAAGGAGATTGAGTTCGACCCTCCAGTGACTCACAAAGTGATCACTGCTCCTAGGCCAAATCATTGAGAGCGTCTAGTTCATTTTTGATTTTTCAATTGTGTTTTTTTTTGCTGATTCAAACAATTACTGTAATGTCAAACTTTGGTTTTCCCATTAATGCATTACATATGATGGTCTTGAATTATTTCATTTTTGTTATATTTAAACTGCTTTCTTACTTCCTCTTTATGATATTCTGCTCTTGATTAAAAGCTCTAAGCCTTTAGAGGGAGGATAACAAAAACGATACCATAATCTCTACAATATGCTTTTGAACAGACCCTGCTGATGATGTACAAGCGTTGTTTCAAATCCTAAACAGGGGAGTTATAAGTGTTAAATTGTAATTCATATGTGTCAAAAGAAGATTTGATTTGTTTAGATTTAAATAGATTTGAATTTAAATCTAGATTAGATTTGATTTAGTAAAGAGATATTTTGGGCTTGGATTTTAGCTTAGGGAGTAAGCTAACCTAAATCTATAAATAGAGGGAGTAACCCCTATTTTTTGTAATTAAGTCATTCACAGTATTTTGCAGTTGCAAAGTGAATTAATAAAGATTCCACAGTTTGTGGGCAAAGAGAAACTCTGCAGAAATATCTCCATTGTTCTTTTATTTGTTTGTCATAACTAATCATCAGTGGTGGTCGAAATTCATCATAAAGTATTGGTGGATTTCCAACATCTGGTATCAAGAGCTTGTGTTACGATTCAAGGGAATTATCAATCAAGAACGATTGAAGAATTCACGATGACAAGTTATGGGAATGCAAACTATCCAGCAACGCTTCCAATTCTGAAAGTTGACAACTATGAGAATTGGTGCAAACAGATGAAAGTCCTATTAAGGTGTCAAGGCCTTTGGGACCTTGTAAAAGATGGAGTCGAAGCGCTTGGCGAAAATGCTTCAGAAGAAGAAAAGAAGAAATACACAGAATCTGAGAAACAGAGTTATAAAGCATTGTTTATAATTCATCAATGTGTCAGCCCATACAACTTCGAAAAGATTAGTGATTCAGAATCTGCAAAAGAAGCTTGGGAGATCCTGGAGAAATCTTTTGGAGGCGCTGAGAAGGTGAAAGAAGTGAGGTTACAAACTCACAAAAGGACCTATGAACTGCTTCAGATGGAAGACAGTGAAAACATATCTGATTTCTTCACTAGAGTTACAAAACTAGTGAATCAAATCAAGACATGTGGAGAAACATTAACAACAAGAACTGTTGTTTCGAAGATCTTGAGATCCTTAGCTCCTAAGTTCGACCACATAGTGGTGGCGATCGAAGAGGGGAAAGACTTGTCGAAATTGACAAAGGAAGAGCTTCAAGGGACGCTCGAATCTCATGAACAAAGAATGAACGAAAGGGCTGCAGGAAAATCGAAGAGTGATGTGGCCTTGCAGGCACATTCAGCAAAAGAAACCAAAGGCAAAGGAAAGTATTTCGACAGAAGTAGAGGTGGCTACAACAAATCGAATGGTAGATGAAACCAAATCGAAGGAGACGTGTCGAATCAAAGAAGACCACACCATGGCAACCAAAGAGGTGGTGCTGCAAACAGAGGAAGAGGTGGTGGTCGAAAACCTGATAAGAGTCACATTCAATGTTACAATTGTCAGAAGTATGGTCACTATTCAAGTGATTGTCCAGAAAAACGAAAGAATCAAGAAAGTGATGCAAAGCTTGCAAAACATGAAGAAGAAGAAGAGATGATGCTGATGGTCACAACAAAAGATGAAGATAGATTCAAGGACCAATGGTACTTGGATCCAGGATGTTCATCACATATGTCTGGAAGGAAAGACTGGTTCGTCAATATAAAACCCTCAACGAAGAATATGGTAAAATTTGCAAATGACAACACCCTAGCAGCAGAAGGTATTGGTGATGTTATGATCACGAGGAAAGATGGCAAGAAGTCAGTAATTTCGAATGTATTGTACATACCAGGCATGAAGAGCAATTTGCTCAGTATAGGGCAGTTGGTCGAAAAGAATTATAAAGTGTCAATCGAAGATAAGTTGATGAGAGTCGTTGATGCAAATGGAAGATTAATCTTGAAGGCTCCTATGTCTCAGAATCAAACCTTCAAGATTGAACTAAATGTGATGGAGCACAAGTGCCTTTCGACTGCAGCTAGCAGAGATGAATGGATATGGCATTATAGACTAGGTCATCTCAACTTCAGAGACATCAGAGATTTGAAGAGAAGAAATATGGTTTCAGGATTGCCTGAAATTGATATTCCAAACGAAGTATGTGAAGAATGTGTGCAGGTGAAGCAACACAAGAATAGCTTCAGCAAGGATGCAGGAAGCAGATCGAAGGCTAGTATCGAAATCATATACTCTGATGTATGTGGACCAATCCAGATGGATTCGATGGGAGGTAACAAATACTTTGTTACATTCATAGATGATTTCAGTCGAAAGCTATGGACTTACCTGATCAAGAAGAAAAGTGAAGTGTTCGAAGTATTCACCAGGTTTAAGTCTATGGTCGAAAGACAAAGTGGACGAAAACTCAAAGTTTTGAGAACTGATGGTGGAGGAGAATATGTGTCGAAAGACTTCGACAAATTATGTGAAAAAGAAGGGATTGTGCATGAGGTGGTGCCACCCTATACTCCACAGCAAAATGGAATTGCAGAAAGGAAAAATTGAACCATCATGAATATGGTGAGAAGTATGTTGAAAGGTAAGAATTTACCCAAAGAGTTCTGGGGTGAAGCTGTTTCGACTGCAACATACATTTTGAACAGAAGTCCTACAAAGAAGCTAGAAGGAATTACTCCAGAAGAATGTTGGTCTGGTGTGAAGCCTAGCTTGAGTCATCTGAAAGTATTTGGATCTATTGCACATAGACATGTGCCAGATCAGTTGAGAAAGAAACTTGATGACAAGTCAAGTCAAATGATCCTAGTTGGATATCATTCGACAGGAGGCTACAAGTTGTTCGATCCAGAGAACAAGAAGATTGTGATCAGCAGGGACGTGATCATAGATGAGTTCAAAGAATGGGATTGGACTGCAAATGTCAAGAAAGATTCAGTGGGAATCTTATTCGAAGAGCCAGAAACTCAAGGCAAAAGAGAAGTTCGACAAGAGGAGCCAGCAGATATACCCAGTACAAGCAGACCTCAAAGAACAAGACGCATGCCTGCAAGATTGCAAGATTGTGTGATTACATCAGATGATGTGATAGATGATGAAGGTGAGCTGGTACATTATGCTTTCTATGTAGATGTCGAACCTGTTAATGCAGCTGAAGCATTAAAGGATTCGAAGTGGGTGAAAGCAATGAACGAAGAAGTAAAGTCTATCGAAGACAACAACACTTGGTCACTTGTCGAATTGCCTCAAGGCAAGAAGGAAATTGATGTCAAGTGGGTATACAAAGTGAAGACGAATTCGAAAGGTGAAGTAACTCGACACAAAGCAAGACTTGTGGCGAAAGGATTTCTACAGAAAGAAGGAATAGACTTCGACGAAGTTTTTGCACCTGTTGCTAGGATCGAAACAATCAGGCTGGTTGTTGGTCTAGCAGAAATCAACAGTTGGCACATATGTCAGATGGACGTGAAGTGTGCATTCCTAAATGGACCCTTAGATGAAGAAGTCTATGTTAAACAACCAGTTGGGTTTGTGAAACATGACGAAGAAAGAAAGGTGTACAGGCTACATAAAGCCCTGTATGGTTTGAAACAAGTTCCAAGGGCTTGGAATAAGAAAATTGATAGTTTTCTAAGGGAGAAGGAATTTGTGAAGTGCATAACTGAACATGGAGTATATGTAAGAAGAAGCAAGAGTAAATTGCTTATACTATGTCTCTATGTAGATGATTTGTTGATAACAGGTAGCTGCAAGAGTGAGATCGAAGACTTCAAAGTTGACCTTAGCAAGGAATTCGAAATGTCTGATTTGGGTGAGATTTCGTATTTCCTTGGTATCGAATTCTACAAGAACAGTAGAGGCTTGATGATGCATCAAAGAAGATATGCAGGAGAAATTCTCAAAAGGTTTGAGATGGAAGAATGCAACGCAACTTCGACACCTGCAGAACCAAGACTGCAACTGTCGAAAGATGCTGATGAAGATGATGTTGATCCAACCCAATACAGAAGACTTATTGGATCATTGAGATATCTTTGTCATACAAGGCCTGACTTAGCATACAGCGTAAGTATGGTAAGTAGATTCATGCAGAAGCCAAAGGTATCACATCTAGCAGCTGTGAAGAGGATACTAAGGTATCTCAAAAGATGGTGATGGTTCCGCATAATCATCAAAATAAGCAGTCATTATTCTTTAAAAGAAAAGCCCGTTAAGTCAAAAACCTATGAAGGAGACTTAAGAAAACAAACTGGGGAATCCCGCTGACTGTAATCACAAAAGAAACAGTTCAGGAAAAAGTAGGGATAACGAAAACAAAAAAGAGGTCCTACAAATCCTCAACAAAAAAGAAAAGGTCATAAAAATGACTGCCTTCTCAAATAAACATTCAATTTCCGAACCATCACCAAGTATCAGAGCAACGATTCCAGAACTCAACTGGGATTAAAAACGCATAATTAACTGAGTTTAGGGCTGAAGAACATCACAAAGAATGGGTGGGTACAAATAAATTTTGAGCCATTATCCTTTGTTCCTTAAACCGTGAACCATGCCATGCTACAACCCTTAAAAGTCCTAGCTAAAGCATGGGTTAGTTCGGAAGCATACTGTTACAAAAGGTATCTTGACTCCTGTAGGATTTGCTACAAATCATGAGTTGATATCACACTCTTGCAAAATTTGTTTGTTTTACTAAAAAATGAATTTTCAAACTTCAAGATAGACATAAGCTTTGCATTCTAAAAATACCATTGTTTGCATATGACTATTTGTTCAACAACAGAGAAATTCGCACAATGAATATTCAATGAACGAAGATCCTCTCAATGGACAGAATCACCTCAAACGGAAAAGACATTTCCAATATTAGGATTTTCATAATGAAGGGGCATAGCATGGTGTCCAGCCGATCTATGGAAGTCAAGTCAAGGTTCAAGGAATCTCTCAAAAATGCCAAATAGCCAGGGGCAGATCTCCATCTGAATCACTTGGGGAATTGGACAACAACGAATCACGTGCAATCAAGAAAACATCTGCCAATAGTGTGGCAACACTTACCACTATAAACAGTGACAATCCTCCATAACCGGTGAACATGGACATAGTCAGAAAATACTACACATGAACAAAGACCCGCTAGGTCGACTGGCCTAGGAAAAAATAAGGGCATCCCGGCGAACCAAAGGTTCGGGCAAAAATTAGGGATATACATAAAAATAATCTGTACACCCGACAAGTCGAAAACCTGAAAAGGAGGCTTGGGCAAAAAGGGGTATCCCGGTGGACTGAAAACCTGAAAGGGCAGTCCAGGAAAAAGTTAGGGATTAAAGTGTACGACTATGTCCCGTCATCTTATCATTTGTTTATCACTAGAATACTCCTTGATCAACATCCACTCAAAACCCCAGGAGTTAGGACGACACTTAACAATCTATAAAGTCTCCACAGATACCTTCTCCAGCAGGTACAGAGGCAGGAGCATCCTACTAAAAAGTCACTGCCATATCCTCAGCTTACAGCCAAGTGATGTCAAGCGTTCTTATATCCCCGACAGAGCAAGAATCTCCAACTACTACTCTGACATCTAAGGAAAATTCCCCAGTGAAGTCGTCAACCTTCTCAAGATTCCCCAACAGGATTTCAACAAAATCCCCCAGCAGTTTATGGAGTTAACCTTCCATAACGGAGTTTTATAAATCTCAAGTAGTTTATAAAACCTTATCCCCAATAGAGTTTATTTATCTAGCTACGAAAATTCATTCCCCAGCGGAGTTTGTTCTCCAAATTGGTGAAATCTTCCAACAGAACTCTTCCACTCAGCAAAATCATTCTCAAACAGAAGTCGAAGATCCTCTGCAGTGAAAGGGAATTGCCAACAAAACCATCTCCATTCATTATCCCTAGTGGAAACATTCTATATAAAGAAGACTATCTTCTAGAAATAGTTCTGGTACGATCCAGAGACGAATGTCATCCTGATACTTACTCCAGATTATCATCTAGAAACGACTCAGATACAATCCAGAAATGGATGTCATCCTGACACCTACTACAGATTCTCTCATAGAAGTAGTGCTGATACGATCCATAAACGGATGTTATTCTGCCGCTTATTCAACACATCATCTAGAAACAGTTCAGGTATGATCCAGAGACGGATGTCATCCTGATACTTACTCCAGATTACCATCTAGAAACAGTTCAGATACGATCCGGAAATGGATGTCATCCTGACACCTGTAGCGGTAGAAATGTTCAAGACTAAGCCATTGGATTGACTAGACTTTATACAAATCAAATAAAAAATCGCCTCCGTGCTTTATTGTTTCCAAAGAAATGGGAAAAGAGCGAATAACCCAAAAAGATGGGGGAAAGATTCAAGGTAAGGGGGTTGGTTATGCAAAGGGAATGTATTAGCACCCTAAACATCTACGGTACTCTGCAGGAGCCTCTTTGTAGAATCTGTATATTTTGACTATAAGAAATGTTGTATATATATAAAAAAATGGATGGTGGAGGTGAGGAAAGAAATATATTTTTTTATATAATTTTTGCACCCGCCGCGGTTGTAAACCTTTAGTGCCTACGTACCACCTTTTCGTGCAATAGGGGATCAGGGTACGCGTAGTTCCTCTTTTAAAAATTTAAAACACAAATGCGTTGGTTAATTTTATGAGATGAAACATCATTGTCATTGTCCGTATGTGTTGTACCCCAAAATTTGCCCTCTCATTTCTCAAAGGATCAACCTGGACCCTCAGGTTTACTTCCATCCAATTTCAAGCCTTGAATTACAAATTTTCCAAGAAAATCATTCACAAGGGCAAAATGGTCATTTGCACACCAAAGGAGTCAAACTATGACTTTTGAATCAAAAATCAAGTTCCAAGAATCATATTTCATAAAGGCATGAAATTGGTTCATAAAAAATCAGAAGTCAGAAGTTACTGTAAAAATCAAATTTTCTAAACATTTAGAAAATTTTCTAAGTGTCTATAGAATATGATACTTCAGAAATTCTGAGCCAGCCTCTATGCAAGTGCAGTCAGAAGTTGCAAACACGGTTCAGAACATGACACTTCAATCAGAACATGTAGAAGCGATGCTCTTTGGTCAGAACATGATGCTTCAGTCAGAATATGATTCTTTAGCATATGAAGGCTATGTTCAATGCTCCGGTCAGAACATGCCCTTTCAGCATTTGGAGGTTACGTTTCTGATCTTCCACAATCAGAACATAACCAAATCCCAAGACCTCGTTTAAACAACCTGCTGCACTGCTACAGTACAATACTCTAACCAACAGTTAATCCAGTCCACGCCTGCATTTTCCTAAATCTTGTATTTGCACCAAATACAAAAAGCTGTGATAAAAAAGCAATGGAACAGTGTGCCAAAAGTTCAAATCCCATCTTTCCCCACCCCCCAAACCACAACAAATTCATCTATAAATAAGTTTCTCCATCACACTTGCAAGGGGTTGGCTTTTAGAGAGAGAATCGTCAAAAGAGAGAAAAGAAAGTTGTGATACCTCCATAAAAAATCCAGAATTCCTAAACAGAAAACCAAAAACCCTTGTTCTTCCCTTGAAGTAAAAGAACTTGGTATTTTCTCTTTCGTTGCTCTTGCTGACTCCAGAATATGTGAAGGCAGCAACTCAAGTCCCAAACCACGCTCCAGGTTCAAGGTAAGTCTCCCTGACTCTGCATCTTCTCATTCAGAACATCATTAAACATGTAAATATCATAGTATTGATGTTGTCCATATCACTGCGTAAGTAGAAAAACTGTGGATCAGAACTTCCTGATTAAGGCTAGACTCAGGACCAGGATCAGAACTTCCATAAACTATTGTGTTTTTATCCTTCTGATTTGTTATTTGCTGAAAACTGAATAATTTATCATTGTGCTGATTGATATAAGGAAAGAGTTGAAATGTAACACAAAACTTCTGTTTTTTACTCACCATTCTAACACATAGAATTTCCATGATTCACTCACTGTTCTAACACAGCACAGAACTTTTGAGTTCTCCCCACATGTCAAACATACTAAACTTCTGATGTTTCCACTCGCTGTTTTCTTACACACTCTGAGTTTATGATTTTTACATGTTGATAATACACTGAATTTCTGGGGTTTTACTCACTGTTTTAGTGTAATACAAAACTTCTGACTTGTGGTCCACTGTCTAAATACCACCCAGAACATTTGTATTTCCCCTCTAATGTTCCTTGCAGGACCTCAGAGTTTACCAACCCAGAACTTCTGATACCCACTAACGTCTCTTGTTGAGTCACAGCGCTCTTGGCTTCAGAACTTCTGATTCTGTTTGTTTTTCTTGTAGCATCTCGCTGGTCTTATATCTCATTTATTTTTCTTTTTATCACTTTCAACGTTAAAACTCTTTTCATCAATATAAAAAGGCATAAAAATATTTCCTTTTTTTTACTAAGCTAATTCATTCCCCTGTTTTATTCATCAACACAAAAAACCTTTTTTTAAACAAGGCCCATTTTCCTTCTTGCATTATTATTTCAATATGGTTGTAATAAATAATTAGGATTTATTTTCTTGCAAACCCTCATTTGTAAATTTGTACACCCCATCCCCCTAATGATTGTAATAGCGTAGAATCCTTACTTTCCGCACTTTTATTGCTTTCATATATTGTTAGTAACTAGGGTGTGTATGGTAAGACATGAAATTGACAAATAGACAAAACTAATCAAGACTAAATGCATGTAATCAAACACACTTTGCACACATGCACCCTTAGGGTAATCTCACTTTGTTGCCTATCAGAAAAATTGTCACGTCCCTCGAACATGGGCGTTTTAGCAAAGAACCTCGATAAAAGATCGTAGTCCCTTGATGATCCTCGATGTTTCCTTTGATAAACGATCTAGTGCCTAAAAACGACATTGCTAAAACGTCCCATAGGTTGCCTTATATGACTATACAAACGTCCCAACGTCCGTCCCTTCATTTCCAACGATGGGGCTTCTTACCAAAACAATGGTAAGATAGCAACATCTAAAGAAGGAGGAAAAGAACAACTAAGACCTTTTGAGTAGGTAGATTCGCTCCTAGTTGCTCGCTTGCTCACAACAAAAAAATTTTATACACCGACACTCTCACTTTGAAACATTTTCAAAAGACAACACTTTGTATGTGTTCTTATATAGACGAGAATCATTACAAAGAAAACCCTTTTCAAAATTACTTTCAAAAACACATTTCACAAACACCTCTTTGAACTATTTTCAAAACAACACTTTGTATCCATTCTTATAGATACGAGAATCATTACAAAGTCACATTTTCAAAATACTTTCAAAACCCACATCACGAAGCACATTTCAAAACAAAAGCAAGTGATCTAGCAAGTAACTAAGAGCCCATGGAAAACCATGGATGAAAATGGTTCTAATACCTTCCCTTTTCATGATCTACCCCCCGAACTCAAGAAAACATCTCTAAAGGTCTTTCATGTGCTTTTTTACCTTTCCTTTTGGATAAAAGAAAAGTCAGTGGCGACTCTTGCTAAACCGCAACATTTGGCAACACAAATGCAAAACAACCAAGTCAGTTCTCCCACCGTATCACAGTATGGAAAACATACCTACTACCATAAATCATGAGAAAGGAGAATTTGCATCATCTCAAAGTTGAGGATATGGCTTGAATTTTAAAAATCAACAATGCCTCACTCATCACCCAAATGGAAAATATCTCTCTTTACTATATATTGTAGAAGTATAGTTGTTTGCATCACTACAAGGATTGGCAAGAGTTCAACCCTTTTTTGAGAAAAGTTTAAAGATAAAATCCAAAGTGGCAAAATGGTATGAAATGAGATTGATTGACTTTTAGTCTTCTCGCAAAAAATGTCAAGGAATTATTAAGTTGGTTGGAGTTTATTTATGAAAAATGTTTTGAAAATGCATGGACATAAGTCCAAGATTATTATGAAAGTGGTTCAAGTTCAAAAACAATAAGAGTTTTCAAAAAGGGAAAGAAGATTTTTGAAATTAAAGAAGATGGGAGGAGAAGAAGGGACTATCCTAAAGCATAAGGTAAAAGTTAGGGATAAGAACCATCTAACCAATAAGAAGCCAATACTTGACATTATGATCCAAGATAGAATTCCCATTCCTTGGATTGAAACCAATCAAGCAAAGAAATACTAGACCTCTTGAGAGAACCAAACTTCAAGTGTATTAAGTTTTCAAAAAAATAAATTGGGCAGAGTAACGACTGTATACGGGTGAATTCCAGATTACAAACAAAGGGTGTAATCACAAAAACCTGCACGCAAAACAAACAAGCAACCCAATGTCTTGAGGTAAACCTCAAGAACTCCAGACAAAATAATCAGATAAGATCTCAAAGATAGGTCAAGGTTTCTAATCCTAAGTCCAAGAAAAGTCCCATGCTCCATAATGCCAAGGATAGTAACCAAATGTTCCAAGCACCATTAAATATTCTTTAGGGTTTATGTTAATTACTAAGTGTTTTAAGAAAGGAAAAGAAAAGCTCAAGTGAGCAAAGTAAAAATGGCAAGAAAATAAATGCTCAAATGAGCAAAGATGAAAATGGAATGAAATGTAAATGCTAAAAGTAATAGTACATAAAGCATAAAAAAATAAAAGTATAAGGTAAACAAGTCAATAATTAGTGGTTAGTTGGATGACCATCTTGAAGCTTGCATTTGGAACTCATTAGAGGATTAGTAGAACCAAAGCCTCCACACAACATGTTGCATTTTCTTTTTGTCAAGTATATCATCCATTTGGAATTCTCATAAGTACCATTTAATGATCAACGATGTTTAAGTGATCCGCGTTGACCAAAGGTGTTGTAGATCCATTAGAGGATTGGTAGAACCAAAGCCTCCACACAATGAATCTAAAGGTTATTGGATCAAAGAGATCAAATTAACATACTTGGGCTTGCAATCAAAAGTTTGGGCCACGAATGATCATTTATTCGAATCGGGACAAAATTTAGCGCTATGTTAAGCAATCGTAAGTGAACTTATATAGAAGTCGCACCTATTTTGAGGCCGGTCAATAGCAATCTATGCACCATTTGTTTTGAGACATGATATAGAGATCATGTTCCAACAACATCTAGTGCAATAAGAAAGGGACGAGATGAAGAGGGATGGCAAAATATACAAATCACATTTGAATTAAATTTTAATCAAACTATTATTAAAACCATTCATCCATTTTTGTGGAGTTAAACTCAACACCGTGGATCCAATGATGTTAATAAAGTTCATGATCCAAAATCTAACCCAAGATCAGCCAGAAAATAATCACAAAATAATATCACATTTAATATACATAAAAAAGGATTTTTAAAAATGTTTTAAAAATAGAAAATAATGAGAAAAATATCAACTATGTTCAAATTAATCAAGAAATGAGAAGTAAGACCATAGAAAAATAAAAAAAAGGCCCAAGTAATTTTACAATTTTTTTGGTAATTTTTTAAAGTCAGAAACTATTTTTAAAATTAAAATAAATGGGTCAAATAAAAAATGGTAAAAAATAGTAAAGTTATAAACAAAAATAAAATGAGGTCACCAATATTTATCACAATATCATTGGATCATTCCATAATTTTTTAAGAATTTAAAAATGTATAAAATTATTTTTAAACATTTAAAACTAATCAAATAAGTTTAAAATTTGTAAAAAATACTAAAACAAGAAATTAAATTGTGAAAAATTAAAAATCAGAAAGAGAATAATCAAAAATATTTTTTATAATTTTTTCAGATTTTTTGGACTAAAAATAAATTTTCTATGATTTTTTGAAATTTAAAACAATTAAAATATAAAAATCAGAAAAAGAAAATAAAAGTAAAATATGTGGACCATTGGATGAAAGTCAAAACGCATTAGTAATCAAATCCAAGGGATCTGGCGTGCTGTGCATATTGGACATTGGTGAATATTGTACAAAATCATTAATTAAATCAGAATTTGAAAAATACTGACGGCGCGCCTTCATGGGTTAGAAGATGACACGTTGGTCATCTTCAACCTCCAGCCATCACGAATTACAGGTCTCTCAAACTATAAAATCAGAAGCTCAGACCTATGCCATTCGCTTTGTCTCTTCAAGACGAAGAGAATAACACCCTCGCGCCAAATTTATATAAAATGTAGCTCAAGCAATTTGGAAGGAAAGTTTTGAAAAGGGATTTGAAATTTCATGGTCAAAACATGTTTCCACTAAAAGGTAAGTGTTGCGACTAGAACCAGGGCAATGAGAGCAACACAATGATATCAGAGTTTTGAAGAATTGATGAAGGAATCTACCTATTGAAGTTGAGTTGCAGAGCTCTGAAACGGGACTTCTATGGAGTAGTATAGGGCACGATTCTTGAATGTAATTATATGGCTAGCTTCAGGGAAGATCAAGGAAGGTGAATTGATGGAAAAATTGGATTAAAAAAAGGGTCGAGAATGGATTTTGAAGTTACAGAAAATTGAGTTATGGAGCAAGTTTGGCAGGGTGATTCTGGCTATCCAAGCTTGGGAAAATGAATGGGATAATTCATGTATTTATAGGAGAAGCAAATGGGATCAAAAGGAAGAGTGAATGATGCATTTTGGAGGGAATTCGTGCAAACCTGATGCACGAGTGAAGTGTGATCCAATCTTCACAAAAATTCATCCAATTCTTGCGTTTTGATGCACTAATCCACTTGGGAAAGTTGGCTAATCATGTTTAGACCCAAAACGTGTGTTAATTTGAGGTTTAGAGGTTGTAACATGAAATTCAAATTCTTACTTGCAAGGAAACTTCAATTCCAAGTTACCATTTTTGAAACAATGGCATTCTCAGCTCAAGGGGACTTAATGCATGATTTTTGATGCTTTAGAAAGATGAGGTTACAAGCTTTGCAATGGAAAAAGAATGGAGTTAAATGGATGTTTGAGATGAAAGTTGCATTGAGTGAAAGTTGAAGAAAAAGGGTTGACTTTCCATACTTAGAAATATTTCACATTCTTCTTCAAAAACGACCTATAATGTCTTACATCCAAACAAGGCCTTCCACTTGGAATTTGATCTTGACCAAAAAAGATGGCACGAAGTAGATATCTTGAATGACAATTTGAAACTTGAATCATTCAAAATCTTCAAAATTTAAGCAAGTTATGACTTGTTGAAGTTGGAAAAATTTCATAAAATGACCTATAATCTTTTGTTTCCTTAAGGCAACTTCCATCCATTTTCTCACTTTGAACATAAAAGAAGGTACAAAGTTCATGTCTTCAAGATCATTATGGAAAAAGAATGGATTCAAGGTGATAAAAATTCACCAAGTTAGGACCATTTGAAGTCACTCATGTAAAATTATGGATTCATCTGGATGACTTGTAATCTTTCTTCTTCACCAAGTTCCTTCCACATGAAAACTCCTTGGAACTTTTGAAGTGATTTGTTGATAACCCTTTGAAGAGGAGTATATATTTGGAATCACTCAAAAATACTGAAAGTTGAGCAAGATGTAATCCTTTGAAGTTCAAAACCCTAGCTCCTAGATCAAGAAAATGCTTTGAGGAACTTTGACAAGTTTGAACAAACTTCTTGTACCAATATTCTTGCTTTGTGAATAGAAGTTGTTGAGGATGATAATGAGGACTCATAGCCACAAAAACCACTTTTATATCTTGAAATTTGATAGAAGTATGCTCTTGTGACCAATAGGAACAAGGCCTTGTCCAATCATGACAACTTCTCCAATCAACACCCTTGTACTTTTGAGTCAAATCTAATAACCTTGAAATGTGATGAACCAAAGCAACCTTACCATGCCAATTCTCCCAAAACCAATCCAATGGTTAGGTTTGAACTTCTCAAGCTATATTGACTAGGGCATGGAAATAAACTCATGAACCCATAGGGTAGCTTGTTAAATCTCATTGCCTTCACCTACATGGATAACAAGCAAAACAAGCCAACATTGCGTTTTATTAGTTAAATGAAGAAAACAAAACAATATTCATGATCACAAAAGAAACATAAGTCAAGGTGCTTGGTAATCCCTCAAAAAGGGAAAAACTAAATGTAGGGAGGGGAACCAAGAATCCTAGTGTGATCTTGTTGTGAGTGAATCAACATGGTATGATGAAGGGATCTTAGGGGCAAAAATTGGGGTACAACAACACCTAATCCAGATTCTCTCCTAGAAACAATGTAGATACGATCCATAGACGAATGTCATTCTGATGCTTATTCAACACATTATCTAGAAACAGTTCAGGTACGATCAAGAGACGGATGTCATCCTGATACTTACTCCAGATTATCATCTAGAAACGGTTCAGATACGATCTAGAAACAGATGTCATCCTGACACCTACTCCAGATTCTCTCCTTGAAATAGTGCAGATACGATCCATTGACGAATGTCATTCTGACGCTTATTCAACACATCATCGAGAAAAAGTTCAGGTATGATCCAAAGGCAGATGTCATCTTGATACTTACTCAATATTATCATCTAGAAACGGTTCAGATACGATCCAAAAATGGATGTCATCCTGACACCTACTCCAGATTCTCTCCTAGAAATAGTGCAGATACGATCCATAGACAGATGTAATTCTGACGCTAATTCAACATATCATCTAGAAACAATTCAGGTACGATCCAGAAACGGATGTCATCCTGATACTTAATCCATATTATCATCTAGAAATGGTTCAGACACGATCCAGAAACGGATGTCATCCTGACACCTACTCTAGATTCTCATCTAGAAACAATTCAGGTACGATCCAGAGACGGATGTTATCCTGATACTTATTCCAGATTATCTTTTAGCAACAATTCAGTTCACGAAGCTTACCTTCCCCAACAAAGTTTATTTCTCTAACGACGAAAGTTTATCTCCCTGCATTTCAACTTCAACAAATCTAAATACCTACATTCTTCACCCCCAGCCACAATTAGGGATTTATTTTCCCTAGTTCAGCAATACGACAATGGAACAACTGACACGTTCATACATTGCATTCATACATCATTTCTACAAACATCATATCATATGCAGCACAAAGGCATATATCACAATCTCATCTATTTTGGGAGCATCATGCAATTCATACATCATGACATCGCATGAAACTGATTTTACCTTTTCAGGTTAAATTGGTAGACAGACAAACACTATCAAATTTTACAGTATGTCAAAGATTAATGCCCGAAACCAGACAGGGAAACTATTTGCACGCCTAGTGGTATGAACTCCTAAAACAAGACGAGTTTACCAACAACTACAATAGGCCACAGATTAATTCCTGAAACCAGACGAGGAAATCATCTATGTGACCAGCAAAATAAGTTCCGGATTAATACCTGTAACAAGCCAGGAGAACTACCAATGGACGACCGACTGTGGATTAATACCTGTAACAAGCCAGGAGAACTATCCACATGAAAAGATATAAGATTAAATCCTGTAACAAGCCAGGAAAACTATCTTTCTTTCTCAAGTCAGAGATTAATACCTTTAACAAGCTAGGAGAACTATCTCAACGACCAAAAATTTTCAAGTTCTAGATTAATACCTGAAACCAGACAGGACAACTATCTGTCAACAACTAACTTGTAGATCAATACCTAAAACCAGACAAGAAAACTATCTACACGGCCAGGTGAAACAACCCTACACAGGTTTCTTCTGATACATTTCCAGATAGTAGTTAATTCCATTTTTCTCAGCAAATTACTACGAAGCCTGGATTTCAACCAGAAAACAGCAAACTTTCATCTTTCCAGAGATAACTCTTCAGAAGAGCCTTGGACAACTGAAGCTCCTAGACTCTATTCCCCACAGAGTTTTCCTCAAGCAAGAGAGCAATAGAAACCCACATTCCCCAGCGGATTCCTCCTCAGACAACAGGAACATGAACCCCCAAAGGGACCATGTATGAAATCATCATCTACCTTGGATGGCATCTTTAAGCCCATCTCTGACAACTCTCTGTCATCTTATCCAAATGGCGTTTGTAAGCCCATTCCCGCCATCATCAACAATCAGTGTTACTTCATACGAGTGCAAATTTCTGGGCACTCTAGTGTTCAATCATCTTTCACCTTCAGATCACAAAAGGCAGACAAGCCAATCTACATATTCAGGTTTAAGAAGATTGAACAGGGGCAGCTATTGTACCCCAAAATATTCCCTCTCATATTTTTCCAAGATTTTTCTCTTACATAGGTGATTACAAACACTTGATTAAAGAAAAATAAATTTTTTGAAGATAAACAAGGTCTTTCGATTGACATGTCAAAGGGTCTTTCGATTGGTATCTTGACAGGCTTCAATTGAGCACCTAACCTCCTCCAAGCTTGCTTCAAATTTCCAAGCTTCGATTGAAGCCTTGGCCTTTTTCTTGTTTTCTATATACAAGCTTCGACTGGGCATGTGTTTCCTTTGAAACAGCCTCCTTCGATTCAAAAGGGGAGGGCCTCATGTTGGTGCTCCTTCGATTTAAAAGTGTTGGCAATGGCATGCTGCAGCTTTCCTTTGATTTAGAAGACAAGTGCCTTCTCTACGCTTGCCTTTGATTCACAAGGCATGAACTTCCTTCATGCCAGAAGGCACAAGGCAATGGCCTCCTGCATACATCTTCCGACTGCACCATTGGCTTTGTATGCTGACTTGATTCACAATGCAATGGCTACATGCATGCAAGCTTAATTCCTGTTTCGATTGGGCATTTGGTTTATTTGGAGCAAGCTTGATTCATGTTTCATTTGGGAATTTGATTTATTTGGAGTAAGCTTGATTCCTGCTTCAACTAAGCAAATACTCCGTATGTGCGTGCCTTCAGCGTACAAAGCAAGAATCCCCTACAAGTGTGTTTCGATTCACCAGCAATGAACTCATTTATACCAACTTCGATTAGGCGCTGATTATCCTTCGATCAAGCCTAGTTCATAATGCTCCCACTAGGCAAAAGGCCTCTCAGCTTGTCACCAGCGCATGTATGCCTCTTCATGGTTGCCTTGGTTTCACAAGGCAAAGAACCATCAGCAGGACTTCGATTCACAAGGTAAAAAGCCCCTCTCACTGGTCTTCGATTCACAAACCAAAGGGCCATTCGAAAGCTAAACAATAGGCCAATCGAAGAGCAACACTAAAGATATTCAAAAGAGGGAAGCATGTTCAGGTTCATTCAAATTCAAAAAGGGACAAGTTTCCATGACTTTAGCAAAGTTACAAAACATCATTCATGGCTTTGAAAACACTTGTTTATGGCTGTTTAAACCTTTGTTTTCTTGTCCCCTCCATCCCCTCTATATAAAGAACACACTAGCCAAATCAAAAGGAGGTTGGACACAATCGGAGAGAGATTCACATGAAATTAAGAACATATTCTTGGAGGTTTCCTGAGGCTTTTCTAATCATCCCTAGCCCTTAAGCAAGTGTCCCCATGTCCAGAAGCCAAATCGAAGCAATCCTTAAACAAGGGTACCCACACCCATCACCACAGATTCATACACCATTGTTGGTAAGAAAAAATGTAAGGAATCAAATTCTATATTTTATTTGCATGTCGTATTCATTCGATTTTCATCCATGATCGAAGGGCCTGGGTGTGGCACCCAGGCCTGTATTTGTTTCCTTTTGTTTCTAACACTTGTCGCAGATCCAACATAAATAAGGCCAGTGCGCACAGAATCGAAGGGCCTGGGCTTGGCACCCAAGTCATGTTTTTCGTTTTGCTACCACATCTTTGCAGATGCAGCACCCTCATAGGTGATTCATCAAGCCCTTCCAGCAACGCTCTCTGGATCGAAAGCCACCTCCTTTCACTAGATTGAAGGGTAACACCCTTCACAGAATCGAAAGGAAACTTCACTCATGGATCAAAAATACCATCTTTCCCTGGATCGAAAGGTAGCTTCCCCCTCTGGATCGAAGCCCCCATCTTTCCCTGAAATCAAAGGATGTCCCCCTTTGTATGTTTTTTATTTTTTTATTTCTTTATTGACCCCTTTTTTATTTAAATTAACCATTAAATCAAAAATCACAAAAAAAACATTAAGATAATTTTTATTAATCAAATTAATTTGTAAATAAATAAATAAATTATTTTAACCTTTTCCTTAATTTAAAATTAAATAGACTTAAGTTTTATTTTCTTTTATAAATAAAAAAAACAAACAAAAAGATGACCTTTTCTTTAGGATTTTTAGACATTTTTTCTCATCTCGCGCGCATTTATCTATTCTTACATTTTTTACATTATTGTAACTGCCCAAAGGTTTTAATAGAATAATTAGGATTTTATTTTCCGCTTTATTCCCCTTATTCTTGGCCATGTAGTTAATCCCCAAATCCTTGTAATAGCGTAGATTTAAATTTCCGCATTTTAAATTCCTGTATATATATTAACTGCTAGTAACTAGGCTTGTATGACAAGACTAATAACAAAACGTTAGCAACCTAACAAAAAGACAAAAAATAACTGAACATAGCACATTCTCACATATACACCTCTAGGGTATGCCCACTTTGGTTGCCTTCAGAAATAAAACAGCCATGTCCCTCGAGACAGGGACGCTTTAGCAAAGACCCGTAAAACAAAAGATCATAGTCCCTTGATGACCCTACAGTTTCCTTTCGGTAAATGATCTAGTCCCTAAACAGAAATTGATAAAGCATCTCTACACAAGTTGCCTTCGTGACTGCAATGTCCCTTCGAATGTTCCTCATACATCGAACGATAGGGCTACCTACTCACTAATAGTAGGATAGCACTGTCTAAAGGATGGGAGGAAAATAACTACCTTTTCGAGTACGAAGTAGATAACTATTAGAAGTTTGCTCAAAACATTTTGCACTTACACAAATACTACTTTTCAAAAACATTTTCCAAAACACTTTATATACTTTCACCACTATCCCGAGAAACATTACAAAGTTCGCCATGCTAAGGCATTTTCAAAACATCTTCAAACACACAAAGCATAAAGGTATTTTAAAATGATCAAACCTCTAAGAGCCCGTTGATAATTATGGATTGAAAGGGTGATAACACCTCCCCTATCCATAATCTACCCCTTACTCCGAATAATCTCGAAAAGGTTTTTTCTGCTCTTTTCACCCTTTCCTTAATTTGGATAAAAGAAAAGTCGGTAGCGACTCTTGCTTACCGCGACATTTACGAACATAAATGCAAAACCAGTATTAATAGTTGATTCTGTCACCATATCACAGGAAGAGTCTGCATTTGATGGCTCCCCTGACTCCTCGGCAGTTGAGGAGAGCGTCGATGTTCTTGATATGCTCGTTAGGATCTCTTGTTCCATCGTAGGTTCCCAATGGAGGCGGAATCTCCAGGCCGGCAGAGAGTGGAGCCTTAATAATCTCCCTCGATAGTGGGCCACAAGTCTCTTCATCCTCATTAACTACGGGAGATGGAGAAGGAGAGTGATAGTTTCTTCCCCGTCGATTGTCATGGTCTCGAAGGGGGGAAGGCCTCCTCCGTTTATGCTTTGGCTCGAGTTAAGGCAGTCGAGCATGACCGATTTACCGGTTGTCTTTCCTTTTCTTGAATGAAAGGGAGTCTTGGTCTCTTGTAGGAGGTGTGTGGTTGTGTTTCTTGAAGAAAGAAACATCGCGCCTCTCTTTTCTGGGTGGCGATATACTGGGGGATTTTTGTCGACAGGTTATCCGAGGAGGAGATCTTGATTGCCTGTTCTCCCAGGCCCATATCCTTTGATTTTGTTGTAGGACGAGGGTGTTGGGATGATTGATAGCAGAAAGCAGGGCTGCCATGGCCGGGTCAATGTTGATAGGTATGGAAACTGGTTGCATGACCTCTGGCAGTTCCTCAGTGGAATTCTTGGGTCGTCCCTTGTCCAAGAATTGATCGTCACCGCATCGGGCGTCAGTGGAAAGATATATAAATAAATAACTTCTAAAGTCTAGAAGGATCGAATAAATTAAGCTATGATAAATAACTTCTAATGATTGGAAGGGCCTATTGATCAAACTCTGGTAAAGAAATTCTAGGGTATAGAATGTTCTGATAGATCGAGTGTTGATAACGAACTTCAATCATTTAGAAGGGTCTGATAGATCAATCTATGATGATGGACCTCTCTGATGATTAGAAGGTTCTAATGAAGAAAGAAATTATGATAAAGTAACTCTGAAAAACGCTTCCATACACTTCAATCAGAATTCTAGAAAATGACAACCAAGCTCAGAAACCCCTACTTTCATATAAGGTCTTATGTTTTAGATTCAGAGGGAGATTGTTTAACTCAAGGAGATTTTTCTAAATAATTCTCATATATCCTTTCCTTCTAAAATCTGTAAGCCTTAGACTTAAAGGGAGCTTACGCTAATTAGGGGAAGTTTTCTTTTTAAATCTGATTCGATTATGATATTACCTTGTAAAAATTATTACATCAAAATACATGGTTTTGTCATCATCAAAAATGGGGAGATTGTTAGAACAAGATTTGGATTCTACAATTAATCTCTGGATTTTAATGATAACAATATATATATATATATATATATATATATATATATATATATATATATATATATATATATATATATATATATATATATATATATATATATATATATATATATATATATATATATATATATATTTTATATGTAAACAAGTTTGTTTCTAATAGTTTCTTGAGTGTGCAGAATAGAAAGTCTAATAGATTTAAGATTGTTGTCTGAATCATCAGAAATATACCAAGCATGCATCAGAAAGACTATTGCATCCGCTTCTGAAGAAACATCAGTACTTCTGAAGAATGTTGAATGTTTGCCAGAAAGAGGATATCTTGTGTACTTATCAATAAGTTGCTGCTACAGAAATCACAAGTATTCTAGAAGAAAGAATTTTTGTTAGAGCTGCTGCTCCAAGATCACAAAACAAGATTACACCAGAAACAAGCTTTTGCTTCAAAGGTTAGAAGTCAAGATTTATTCAGCAGAGGAACTATTGCTTCTAACTCTGAATACAAAGTTAAGGTTCTTAACACATCAAAGAAAAGCTTCTACTTCCAAATCAAAAGTCAAGATTTGTTAATTAGAAAAACTGCAGCTTCTAATTCTGAAGACAAATTCAAGATTCTGAAGACTCATATACTTTGTTGAATATGCACACATTACTTTACATCATAAGTATTCCATCAGAAGACAGATCAATGAAATTTAGATCTTCTTGACTCATTACTATTTTACATCATATAGTCCATCAGAAGACAAAATCAAAAGATGATATCTTCTCAAGCCAATCTACTTCATCATAAGTAATATTCATCACAAGACATTATCATCAGAAACATGGACTAGAAGAGTTAGTACAAAGGTACAATTACACATTCCACTCAAATATATGTATTGTATACTATTTGTCTCCCACGATCATTTCCTACCATTATGGCAGCTGTCAAGTTGAAAGTAACATGTGTACTACTACAATGGTCTACTTCCTCAAATCCTATATAAAGGATCAATTGTTTCATTTTCAAACTGCAAGACTTGAACACAAGAGCAGTAACTCTTCCAAAATCAATACATGAAGTTCATTAAAGAAAAAGATCTAAACACAAAATTTGTTTCTCATTATTGTTTTAATATTATTTGTTAGAGCACAAGAGTTGTTGCTCATTATTGTGTTACTATTGTAATTTGTTTAAACACAAGAGTTATTGTGTTAAAAAATATGTACTTAAACATTTGTATAATCCCCTTATAATAAGAAATCTTGTAAACACAATATTCAACTGTAAGTTAATTATTCCTTGAGTGACTAAGGTGTTAGTGAGAATACTCAAGAAGATTAGAAATCTCCTTCAAGGGACCGAGTAGGTCAGAAGCCTTAAAGAGTCAGTGAATGTTATATCTCTTAGGGGACCAGGTAGGTTAGAATTCTTAAGGGATTACTAACAGGTTATTATTACTTTGTTTTTTGTCACCGATGGGTAGCCCGTGCATTTTGAGAAATCTCCTTCAAGGAACTGGGTAGGTGGCCAGAGGTTTTTAAACATTTATTTACCATTGATTTCAGTTATCTTTTCTTTTGATTGTCGAGTGTTTTATTTCATTTTACCATATTTTATGTGTTGGTTGTGTGTTTTCTTGTTTTTAGGCTCAAAGGAATAAATCGGGAAAATTCAGGGCAAAAAGTGCAAAAACTCGGAGTTTTGGAGAAATTCAAAAATCCATCTACAGAAGTCCTGATACGGGTGGCCGTGTCACCTGACACGGGCCGTGTTAGGAGGAGCGCATTGGAGAAGTGTGAAACTAGGGGGCAAACACGGGTGGTCGTGTCACCTGACACGGGCCGTGTTGCACCTCTTGGGACTTTAAAAGAAAAATTGGAAAGTCAGGGGGCAAACACGGGTTGCCATGTTGTCCTGTGACGTTGATTTCCTGAGTTTGTCCTATTTTGTCTATATGTTAAGTTGTGGGGGCATTTTGGGTATTTCTGATCGATCTAAATGAATGGTGACTATTTAGATGAGTTTTCACAAGGAATAAGGGGACATTTTTGCAAACGAAGAATTTGCACAATTGAAGATTGAAGTTTATGCAATTGTTGGAGACGAAAACTTTCATGAGCAGAAGCAAATGAAATCAAAGTTCTCCATCAATTTGTAACGTCTATCTTTATGTATTTGAAAATTCTTTTGAACAATATGAGTAGCTAAACCCCCAATGCTAGGGGGTGTCCCTGTTTTGAAATTGTAATGATTTTGAATTCTTGATTTTAATACAATAATTTCTTTTCAATTTAATCGTTCAATGTTCTAATGTTTTTCCTATCAGACAAATAAGGATTGATTCATGGTTAACAATTAGGGTTGGGTGGCCATTGTTAAGGTTTTTGTACGATTAAACTATAGTAGATATCACCTAGGAGTAGGGATACCCTGTAGTTACTGGTAAAATCTTGATAAAATAAATGCTTGGTTTCATCATAATTCTCTAAGGTACTAGGTATTAGGATGAATGACCAAATGTTTTCCCACTAAGAACTTAGGGGAAAACATACTAAAGATCTGGTAATTGAAGGTTATGAAATTGTTGAAGAAATCAAGAGTCAACGTTATTACAGGGTAAATCAAACACTTTACCCTAGCATGTTGCTCATATTTGTGAAAAAGCCATATTTTACATTCTGCTTATTTTTACTTATTGCTAAGTGATAAATTCCAAACCAAACCCCAATTTAAGTTTTTGATTAATTGAACGGAGAATTTAACTCAGTACTTATACGCGGTCATTGAGACCGAACTTTGGGGAATTTCCCTATTATTAATACATTGGCAAAATAGTACACTTGCTATCTTTTTGATCAAGTTTTTGGCGTCGTTGTCGGGGACTGCCAAAGTAGAGTTCAATTTTATTTCAATTAAAATTTTGTTGCTCTGCGACTAAAGTTTTATTTTTTGTTATTCTTATATTTTTTTGTCATTGCTGATTTGTGTCTAATCTTTGTATGAGAGGAAAGCCCTTAGATGAATTTCCTTTTGACACAGAAATTGAAAGAACTTTTCACGCATGCCGTAGACAAGCTCGATTAGTTAGACTGGCCTCCGACGAAGAACATTCAGTTCATATAGAGTCAGAGTCAGAACACCTTTTAAAGCATACATATTCTGAATTCGAAGAGGAAAGACCAATGGATGAAGATCCACCACCACCTGAGAGACTTCTTGGGGATTATGGAGGAGAAAATGCTCCAGCAAGTTGGTTGATTATTGTGAATCAACCGGTAACTGTTGCAAATTTTCAGTTACACCCTTCAATAATCCGACAACTTAAGAATTAATATTTCACCAGGAAGATAAATAAATATGCAAATAGGCATTTGCAAAGGTTTCTTATTATGAGAACTACTTTGAAAATTGAGGGGCACGCTGAAGTAGCTAACAAATTAAGAATGCTTCCGTTCACGCTTTCGGAAGATGCTAAAGAATAGTTTTACTCATTACCTATTGGGAGTATTGCTACTTGGGAACAGATGGAGAAGACTTTTCTTGATGAATACTTTCCTGCTTCTGTTTACATTCGCAAAAGATATGATATTGTGAGTTTTAAGCAAAAAGAAGGAGAGTCACTAGGTGATGCTTATAAGAGGTTCATGAGAGTATTGGTAGCTTGTCCCACTCCTAATATGGATCAAACTGAACAAATGCAGATGTTTGTGAGTGGCCTTAGAATGAAGACAAAACAACTTATTGAAACAACTGTCGGTGGATCATATTTTACAATAGCCACTGGTGTGAAGAAGATCATGAAGCCATTGCTTCTAATGAGCACCTGAAGTTGTATGATAGGGGTTACAAGAAAACTAAAGAGGTGATTAATTTGAAGTTGGAAACCAACAAACAACTTAAAATTGAAGAGACTATTGCTGCAGAAGTGGAGAAAAAGTTGAAGGCTAACATAGGCACTAAACAGGTAACTCGGGTGCAGCAGGGATAAAATGTTGTTTGTGAAATTTGTAGTGGACCCACACACGTACTATGAATTGACTTGAAACTCCATAAAAAATTGAATAGATCAAGTTCTTGAAGCATAATAATCCATATTCGAACACCTATAATCCGGGGTGGAAGAATCATCCCAATTTCTCCTAGAAAGAACATCAGCAACAAGCTCCTCAGAAGGCAAAGTGTGGGTGGTAGCTTTTGAAAAATATGGCTGCCTAAAATTCTCAATTCCAAGAAGGGACAAGGAGCAACCAAAAGAACACCAGAAACTTCAATAAAAAATCTGGAAGTTCAAATGGGACAGACTGGACAAACAATTATCTTTGCAAGCACAAGGCAATAAAAAAATCATGAGAATATTAATGTTGTCACAACAAGAAGTCAGAAGGGGTCAGAAGGTGAAGAAGAGAAGGAATTTGATGATCAGGTCATAGAGGTAGAGCTGGAAGTGAGAGGGTTATAATTGATTCTAGTTCTAGTGTGAGCTTAATGCCATTGTCTATTTTCAAAAAATCTTGGTAGAAGATAATCGGAGTGTGGGACAAAATTAAAATTTGCTGATGACACCATCAAGCAGTCATATGGGATAACTGAATATGTATTGATGGAAATCTAAGAATTTTGCCTTTCCAGTTGATTTATAGATCATGGACATTCCTGAAGATGAAGAGACTCCTATTATTCTCTGGTCGACCATTTTTGCTTACTAGTCAATGCAATTTTGATATCGAGACAAGTAATCTGACTTTAAAATCATTTGACAAGGAGATAACTTTGAAAGTATTGAAGATCAAAAAGCAAGGTGCCGTGTGGAAAGAAGCAAGCCTCAGTTGGTATGCATCAAACTAGAAGAAGACAACCAAATTTCATAACCACCCCTAGAAAAAGTCTCCAACATAATCTCTCATGTGGCATCATCTCAAGCGTTTGCCAAAATTCCTAAGGCCATTCAAGAATCCGAGAAGAGAAACAAAAAGGAACATCAAGGTGATGAGGTGGAAGTGATCCATGATTTTGAACTAGATGAGTTCTGGGTTGTTTAAAGGAAGAGAAACAAAGTTTGGAAGAGGAATTCCCCCCCATAATAAAGGGGAATGAACCATCGAGCCATGCGACATTAAATGAAGTGCTTCATGGGAGGCAACCCACGCTTTTAATAACTTAGTTTTCCTTTTTTTTGTTTATTTTCCAGTAATAAAAATAGGGCCTTACTTGTGAAAGCTAGGAGGCAGCAGTTGGTGCTGCACTACCCTCTATGAGTTGTCCTTCTCGATCTTGTTCTGAAACATTAGGGACAATGTTTAGTTAAAGTTTATGGGGGGAATTTATTATTTCGTTTTACTATTTGGTTTGTTTGGTTTATGTTATTTTCTTTGTAAAACCACATGTCGAAGTCTTCCCAAATTTTGACCAATTCTTTTTTGTTTTGTTTCACGCAAGAGCCTGTATTGCAAAGAGACCGGGAGATAGTATATAGATATAAGGGATGATTGTTTGAGGGTAGGAAGTTCAGAATAATATGACAGTAATATGAGTCTAATGTGTATATTTATACCATAGTGATTGAATCCTGAGAAGTACTCATGGAGTAGTTTATCTATACAGTTTGGCATAATCTAGATTCACATGCATGTATGATTGATTGAGAAATAAATAAAGCTGGAACCAAATGATGAAAAGGCGGTAAAAGGCAACTGACCCGCTAAGTTGGGTAACCCTGACCAAGTTATTCAGCCCAAAGGGGGTTGATCCCCAAACGTCGTCCATAAAGGAGAATATATAAACTGTAAAGTTTTGAAAAATTTCATCGATCTTTAAAGTAGCAAGTATAGCTTATTTGGGTGCCTAAACAAAAAATTTTATTAGTCTTGTACATGTGATGATCATCATAATTCTTATTGCCTTAATTTGGTTGTCCAAATGAAAGAGGAGGGAAATCGGAAAAAAAACTTAAGTACAAAGAAAAGTTAGAGAGATATCTGAAGAAGAAGCTCAAGATTAAAAGGTTATTACAAAAAAAATCTTCGCGTCACGGGAACACTGAGAGGAATACCTCTTGATCAATTTGAACAGAAGTCTCATGTATGATTACCGATATGCTGCGAATGTCATGATCTCTTGTTTTTATCGCTTGAGGTCAAGCAACGGTTTAAGTTTGAGGGGAGTTTGACCAGTGGTTTTTACACAGTTATTTACCATTGATTTCAATTATCTTTTCTTTTGATTATCCAGTGTTTTATTTCATTTTACCATATTTTATGTGTTGGTTGTGTATTTTACTGTTTTTAGGCTCAAAGGACATAAATTGGGATAACTCAGGACGAAAAAGTGCAAAAACTCGGAGTTTCAGAGAAAGACCAAAATCCATCTACAGGATTCCTGACATGGGTGGCCGTGTCACTTGACATGGGTCGTGCCAGGAGGAGAAACATTAGAGAAGTGGGAAACTAGGGGGCCAACACGGGTGGCTGTGTCACCTGACACAGACCGTGTTGCACCTTTTGGGACTTTAAAATAAAAATTAGAAAGTTAGGGGGCCAGCAAGAGTGGCCGTGTTGCCTAACACGGGCCGTGTCATCCCGTGACACTGATTTCCCGAGTTTTTCCTATTTTGTCCATATGTTAAGTTGTGGGGGGTGTTTTGGGTATTTTCGATCGATCTGAATGAATGGTGACTATTTAGATGAGTTTTCACAAAGAATTAGGGGACTTTTTTGCACACGAAGAATTCAGACAATTAAAGATTGAAGTTTATGCAGTTGGAGATGAAGACTTTCATGAGTAGAAGCAATTGAAATCAAAGTTCTCCATCAATTTGTAATGTCTATCTTTATTGTATTTGAAATTCTTTTGAACAATATCAGTAGCTAAACCCCCAATGCTTGGGGGTGTCCCTATTTTGCAATTGTAATGATTTTTAATTCTGGATTTTAATACAATAGTTTCTTTTCAATTTAATCGTTCAATGTTTAAATTTTTTTCCTATCGGACAAATAAATATTGATTCACGGTTAACAATTAGGGTTGGACCACCATTGTTAAGGTTTTTGTATGATTAAACTGTAGTAGATATCACCTAGGACTAGTGATACCCTATAATTACCAGTAAAATCTTGATAAAATAAATGCTTGGTTTCATCATAATTCAATAAGGTACTAGGTATTAGGATGAATGACCAAAGGTTTTCCCACTAAGGACTTAGGGGAAAACGATACTAAAGATCTGGTAATTGAAGGTTATGGACTTGTTGAAGAAATCAAAATTTAACGTTATTACAGAGAAAATCAAACACTTTACCCTAGCATGTTGCTCATATTTATGAAAAATCCATATTTTACATTCTGCTTATTTTTACTTACTGCTAAGTGATAAATTTCAAACCAAACCCCAATTTAAGTTTTTGTTTAATTGAACCACGAATTTAACTCAGTAACTTATACGCAGTTCTCAAGATCAATCTTTGGGGAATTTACCTATTATTACTACATTGGAAAAATAGTACATTTGATATCTTTCCGATCAGTAGGTCAAAAGTCTTAAGGTGTCAGTGATTGTTATATCTTATAGGGGAC